>JAQGAD010003044.1:0-11392 GCA_034696625.1 Isotomurus palustris
CTTCTCCTCCCCGGAGAACTCGCCAAGCACGCCGTCTCTGAAGGCACCAAGGCAGTCACCAAGTACACTTCCTCCAAGTAAATTAAGTTGATTGAGATGACTTGACATGAAAACGATCCGATTCAGCTTTCACAGTCCGATCTCTTCTGTAATTGTGTAAATCCTAACCCAACGGCCCTTTTAAGGGCCACCACATTTTCCTGAGAGCTCACGGTATTTATTGTACTAAGATCACCAGTCAAAACTTGTAGATGAGATGCTACCCAACTTTCAACTCGAAGAGTCGCTCGCATCTACAAAGTCAAAACAGAATGAGAGACATGTACTGGTACGCAATAAATGACATCTCGGTTTTAAACATGATAATCATAAGCCAGGTTACACGTACAGGTGGATGATAGTAAAATTGTGAACGAGACGCCTTTATATTAGGAAGGACTTAGTTTATTAAAGATCAAATCTTTGAAAGAAGACAGATATGGCAGGATAGAATAAAATAAGAGAGTATTGGTTCACTCAAATCGGTACGGTACAATCAAAGCAGTAAAAATAATTAAAATACACTGTGTTGATGTTGATGACATTAAAGAAGAAGAGTACACTCAGGCTACATAAAAAAATCGTATAGTAAACGAAGTTCCAGTGGAGTGTAGATCATTACGTCATGTTCATGCACGTTAGTTGGCGTAGATCTTGGCCAAGGAGTACACCTTTTGCAATGCTGTTTTAGCCTCCGATTCACTTCGAACACCTACATACAAAGATTTTATTCCATAAACTGAATTTTGGATGATGCAGCTTAATGTAAATAATTATTGAATTTAAAAAAACTAGCCTGTGATGAGAACCGAGCCAGTACAGAAAATCATAATGGTGCACCTGGGGTGCGTCAAGCGTAAACAGGCACCCGAGAACATCTCAGGATGGTAGCTGAAATTGAAATTACAAATTGTAAGACGTACAGTAGAATAGAATCATAGAACGATACGCTATTAGAATATAATTATAAATGGTAATTAGTAATTAATAATCACCTGACAAAGTTCTTGAACAATACGTCTTGTCCCAAGAGATGCACTCGGACGCGGAATTGGAGATTACAAGTAGCAGACATGTTGATGACTCTATATCCAAGAAGTTTCGTAGGGAAACCAAGTTGTCTCACAATTTCTGTGTATTTGTCAGCAGCAATTTTGCAGTCTTTCTCAGACTTTGTACCACTCACAACGATACGACCAGACCGAAATATCAGAGCAGACGAGTTTGGTTTTTTAAGACGCATCACTAACGGAGCAAAAGTGGAAGGATCGTACGAAAGATTGTAGCCCCTCTCCGCAATCTGCATAAGGTCCAGTTCACATCCAAGACTTGCGAGGCCCACCACAGACCTTGTAGTATAATAATGTGGTAATTGTTATTAAGTATTCGGGAGAATATTCCAGGTATCGGGTGAAAACGATGTCAAACTTACTGAACAAATAAGTGCAAGTCATCTGGAAGCTTCGCTGGGTCGTTTTTCCAAGGATTCGGCTCCACTGGATGAGCGTCTGCAGAAGGAATTTGATACTGATAGAGAGACCGGAATTCATACTCGGGCAACTTCTTGGCACTTCCTTTTCCAGCTCCTAATACGCCGTTAGAAGGATTGTACAAATAATCTTCAGCATCTTTCATTTCATTCTCGAACTCTTCTGAGGAATCCGTTATCGCAAAAGGCTCATCATCAGCTTTCTTGTTGTCATCATCATAAAACTTCAGATCTGGGTCTTCGTCACAAGTTTTGTTTCGATCCCCTCCTTGCCTTCCTTTCCTTGGAGAATTGGTTGAAGTTGTAGCTCTTGAACCACGACGTCCACGACTGGTCCCTCGACCCCGAGCACTTCGACCTCGTTTTGACGAATCCTTAAGCTTGCGCTTCAATAAAGCATTTCCAAGAGGCTTGACATCAAGTGATCCACTTCCTGACTGAATCTCGCCTGTGTTGAGTAAATCCCTTAGTTTTCGTTTGGTCCCTCGGGTGACGTACATATTTCGAGCGAGGTCATCAATAATGTTCGGTTTGACATCGTCTTGATTGCTGATATTTTCTTCACCGTCTGCTGTTTCGCGTTTCACCCGGCCAATATCAAAATCTGAAACCTCTTGTTTGATGCGTTTATTAATTTCTTCTGCTTTTGCTGTTTCGCGTTTCAACTTCAACCGGTCCACTTGAATATCTGAAACCTCTTCTTTGATGCGCTTGACCATAACGAGCTTGTTGCCCTTTTCAAATTCGTCGCAGCTTGTTTCCGCACCACTACCATCCGTAATGAGATGACGAAACATTTTTCCTACCAATTGATTTTTGTTGTTAGAATTACAATTTACAATGCTCACCCCGAAATTCGATAAACTGATGAAAATATGATTACCTGAAGAAAGGATGAATCAAGATATCTAAATTAAAAACTTCGATGCTTCACTTCAGAAATCCAGTGAAGTTTTCAGCTCTCGACCACGCTTCAAGGAGCTTCCACGATGGATCCGCTAGGAACTTTGCAACCTTTACCCTTTGCTCGATAGTGGAAAACTAGAATCCTGCATGACACGAAGCCTTCGTAATTCATTCTTCATTTCATACGTGTTCAGACTCTTGGCCACACCAGCTAGAAACTGAAGGCGTGGTGAGTGAAATTGACGATGGCTGGATTTGCTGTAACCAGTGACGAAGTCATCAAGCTGTATGCTGATGTATTGTGTTGTTAAAAAAGTTGAGGAGTGGCTTCCATCATTGTTTAACTTTCGTAGGTAGACGACGACCATGGGGTAGTTGGACAGAGCAGAGGTAGACTTCATGTCGCCTCTGCTGATTTCACCAGAGTTCACAATAGTGTTTGTGGATGTACAAAAATCCTTGACCGATACTCCGAATACTCCGAAACCTTCTCACATTCATGACTTACACGACTCCATCAGCTCTATCATCAAAACCTAAATTATCATTCGCACTTAAACTGAAGCTTTCTCTGGTCCACAACGAAAAAGAACAATTCCTATTCCTTGCTACGTCATTCTGGTCATTTTTGTGGTGGCTGTCACTACTGTCAGGGGTCCATGTCTTGGATCTCATTAGTAAATGAGCCTGAATGCTCGCTCTTCGCCAATCACCGCATTTGGAAGGGCAAAAGCAGATTAATGGCTTTTGAAACAGGGTAGCTATTTCTAGAGATTAACAAACTCTCATTATTACATCAATCATAAAGAGGATTGCGATTGAGTTGGATTACCAAAGATGAACTCATTACTTACTTTTCAGACCTGGAAACTTCTCTTGCAGCAAACGTAAAGTTTTGGTATTACAAACATAAACCATTGAAATGAATACTCCTTGAAGGAAAAATACAATTCTGAAAATATGCCAGCTCCAATTTTGTTGAGTGTTGATATTTCCAGCTTGGAGAAGATCTTGAATAGCTATGTAACTCCAGCTTATTCCCACGACGAAAAATAATTTGACAAACAATCCGATACTGAAAAACAATTCATTTTGTTTACGAAACTTAAAGGCAAAAGCCACCATATCATTATAAGTAACTTGGTCATTTTCATATTATCATGATTTGATCATACGCACATGTGGTTGTGGTTGTGTGAGGAAGTACTTGCAGCTTGGATAGCTTGACGAGCTTGATATCGATGTCTAACGATAAGTAGAATGATAAGAGCAAATATTGCGAAGTGTGTCAGACAATTCGAGAAGACAAAAATTTCCCAGATACTCCAGTTGGGTAGCCTGCAATGGAGATAGCCATAATCAGGAACTGGTGCCCACAAGCCCGTCCTTAATGTTCCGCTTCGTAATTCTCGCCTGTAAGATGATTCGCAATAATTCGCATGGTTATTAACTATTTATAATTATTACAATTATATAGCTTCATTACTGGTAAGCCAGATTAAGAGATACTCCTGTTGCCACAAGTGCTGCTGGAAGAATCCACCCAAAAAGCGAATACTTCACGAGTCTATCGAGCCGTTTTTCATTGTCTATCGGAATTTCAAGCTTCCTGTGTAAAAAATGTTTTCTTCTCACGACCTTCGATACAATCGCGAATCCGACAATTCATACGAATATCAGAACACTGACCACAGATTCCAAGTAATATCAAATCCAATGACGAGCAGCCAAGTCTTGGAACAAATGAAAAAGAACTGGTTGCTCACCGCTGAACCGAAAAGAAATATGTGCCTAATTAGTATACTATTTACTGACAATCATTGATTAAATTAAACGTATGTCGGATTAGTTGGATACTCACACAGTACGAAACAGAATAAGGTAATTTCAGAGCCACGGACCCATCCTGGAAAGAGAGCCGGAAAAAAGACGATGTTAAACATGAGGAAAGATATTAAGTAGGAGAACTGAGTCCATCCATGGACATTTTGCTTGTCTCGTAACAAAATGTAGATTATCACAGCAATCAGTAAGAAGAAAGTTGAAAGTCCAATGAGACACACAAAAAGTCTCCAGTTTTCCTATAAGATATAAAAAATACATGTATACACATTTCATGTCAAGTAAAGTTTGACAAAATAAGAGAACGTTTTGAATCAGCTATAAAACTTGCATTTGTGATGGGCTTTTCATCACTAAGAATTTCTGGTAGTGAACTGTCACTTCCGTTTTCGTAAAGGTACTTGTCCAAGGATCTATGGGTTTCCGAATCTGAAGTCTTATCCAAATCCATTACATTGAACTAACTTTCTTATTCTTCGTCTTCCTGGCACAGAACACAATTTATTGTATACCGACAACCTATCAACAGCACTTCACGACTTTAAAAACTTGACTGACATACACATGCAGATTATTGCAGATCTATTTTTAAGTAGAAGTTTAGTTGATAGTTGATGACAGATTGAGCTTCGCGTAGGTTGAGCTGCACTGCTTAGGAAGTTCTATGTAAGTACTGTGTGCGGCTTCGGCTTGTACAAAGGGAACTATGTGTACAGCAACAAAGACAAACACGCGTGTGTGTACGTCTGTCAATGTTCAATTAATAACATTTAAGTCATAATGTTGACATCGTGCAGGTGTACTGATTGATATGATTTACTATACTAAATGTATGATGGGATGTAGGTAAAGTCATTTCTATTACCTGAACAGCCTGAACTGCTGAATTATGACATGTTGTGATGTGATGATGAATCGCTTGAGAAAAGAGATCATTTCAAAGAAACTTATTTATCTTAAGAGGAAGATGTTGAAAAAAAGTTTTACACTGCTTAATTGCTTTCTGAGTGCTTGTTGGCGACAGATGGGTTAGTTATGGGTTTTATCCCTTTATCGTTTTATGGCTTCAGTACCATCCGAGATATCAAGTAAACAGTAAAAATATGTTGCGCAAATAATCCATCGCTTAATAAGACATTTCGGCTTTCCCGAAACCGAAGCCTGCGAGAAATCATTATTATGATGTAAGAATATACTCAGAAGCATGTATGTACGTACACAAGTCTGTGTTGAAGTAGAATGAATCTGTGATGGCATTTTAAATTGTGGTTAAACGCAAAAAGTAAAGCTTCGCACCACTTTTGTAAATGTACTAACACGATGTAACTGTTGAAGTTCGCTTTGCACTTTGCACAATGCGTATAGCAATTGTATTTGAACAGCAGCATGAATTTCAAATTAAATATACTAATACTAATGTGTAGTATAAAGGGTTTTAACATATTTACAAGCTTTGGAAGTCATGGACGTCTGCGAGAGTGCCTGTGAAAAGTGCAAAATTACATTTGACATAATATTATTACTTAACAAGCCGCATTGAAGAGCTCTGAGGTGATCTTTTTATGAGCACGCACGGCAAAAGTACACTTGTACAGAGTAACAGAGTAGCAGAGTACACAGCAGAGATTCAGTTTTTAGTGATGCTATGAATTAATCATACTAGGGTACCTACCTACTGGCAAGCATTACCATAAATTCGTAGCACCTAAAGTATGGCTTGTTTTGGCACAAACTTTTGGACTCTCCAAATCTGCTTATCGTTAGGATGCGTACCTGTATTTTGAGTACATAATGTTTTAGTTGTTGTTTGTTGGACTCAAGGAGAAAAGAGTCACATCTGCAGATATCGAGATTTGTCAATTACCAAGAATTATGCCAGCTTGTGCCAATTTTAATTAATATTTTAGATTTTTCGCAGTTACAGACAACCTAACAGACATCAGTCCACACCAAACTGTCAGTGTTTTATGTAGCCCGGAAATCACGGATATGGGATGTCAGCTATCTTGGGTAAATAAATAGACAAGTTCCGTGCTCCTCTTACGATTAGTTTACGAATCTAATCTGCTTAAAGGCTTAAACCGACTACCGAGCCGAATTTCTTGATTATTTATTTTTCCCAAGAGCTTCTAAGGCGAAATTGTTAATTAAGCAGGACCGACCTAGTGCAGTACATGAAGAAATTATATGCTGCTAAATATGATGATTGATCAACAAAGCCCATTTCCAATAAAATATTCGGTTATTTCAATCGCCCGTTGAGCTCAATGGTTGGGCTTCCTACAACTTTGACATGGCTCTTGTATTATGAATACTGTTTACGAGTTAGACATTCTAATTTTATTATTTGTTTAAATCAAGATAAAACGTAAGGTCAATTAAATATAAGAATTCTATTGTATATAGTATTTGTAATCGAATCATATTGCCTTTTGTACTTTCGAAATAGGTGATGTATCATCTGATTTATCCTCTATGTTATTCGGTTGGTTTCTTGAGGACTTCCGTTTTCCTTGATTAACTGTTCTTTTACTCTCCGCTGTAGCCTGTCCCCTGAATGCATTTCTGACTCCAGGTCCCCAATTTCTGGTTGGATTAACTTGATATCGAAGAAAATTATTCTGTCTCGAACTGGGATTGGCATCTGGGTGAATTTCAAAAGAAATGTTGGGAGTTGAGATCGGTTGTTGCATTATGTTGTACCCAGCAGTTCCTGATTTCATGTCGTTTTTGCTTTCTTGCAATCTCCAGGTTTTCAGAATGTCCCACAAGGCACTGTTGGGAGCAGTCGTTTTAAGTGTATTGGGAGCTGTGTGGGATAAAGACACTTCATAACCCAAGTTCAGAAGAGCAGACCTGCAACCAGAAGAAGTAGAGGATTTAAGAGATTTAATTTTGATTATTAAATTGACTGCATGCATTATGCGTTTAACACTCACCTCAGTTTTGTCAATGGAATAGTTGAGGCTTTGAGAACAGAGCATAACTCACTTATATCGTACAACAAAGGAACATCTACTTCCTCCTCAACCAGACTTAGCATTCCCTATCCAATTCAAACAAAATGCTGATCATTTCTGAAAACTTCATTCATTCTCGCCATAAAAATACTGTTACCTCAATCCTGTCGAAAGTGTTCACGTATGAATAAGACTCATGTAATGTTTTATTCATTGATTCTATAAAACGTTTATCTTGAATTGATCCGGTCCAAATTGGTCCACCCACCTAAAAAGAAGCATACTGTAGGAACTTTAATAGTTTATAATATGAAAGTTACAGCTGGAGTACACAGAACATACATGATGGCCGAATTGGCAAAACTGACACTTTTCTGAAACGGGTGGTCCATGAGCGAATCCGTAATGCCGAGCATTTTTCTTTACAGCCATGGGCTGAAAACTCAAACTTCTACATCCTTGGCATTGGTAAACCAACGACGTTTTTCTACAAAACATACATTTTAGAGTTTTCACTTGTACATCATAGAAGGCACACAATTAAAACTTTACAACTTACAGTGATGACTCTTTGGCTTTCTCCGCACTTTTAATTACTTTGAACATAAGTCTGACATAAAAGTCGATTTTAAGAGACAAAAGTGGAATGACGCAACGCCCGTACCTGTTGGCACTGCTTTGAACTGCGTGTACAATAATTCGCAAAGCCTGCAATAAGACAAAGTAGTTGTTAAGTAGAAATATTGAAAATGCTACTCAAATTATTGCTTTAAGATAAAAATTACCATTTCTTGACATGCTTTAGTTTTGAGGGACATGGCACCATACTTCGCGAAACAAGATTCAGCTGCATTTCCACCTGCCAGTACTGCCATGTCTGTGGCAGTAACCAACAAAATACCTCCATCCTGTACGGACTACATTAACAGCACGATATTAAAATACGATAGGATATTTTCACAATTTTGTATTTCTAGTAGTCATTTTGTAGCTAGAGATCGATCGCTTCTTAAGTTTCATACCTGAACAGCGGCATCTAAAAATGGAGCAGGGGTACCGTATGGATCTAAATCGACAACGAAACCTTTGTTTTGGTGTTCTCTCATCATTGCACTGTTTGAAACAAAAAATTTTCTAAATGCTCATTTGTTCCAAAGTTATTCTAAACTAATATATGCATAAAATATACGTAATTTGATAGATTTAGCCATTTACCATGCATCATTAAAAGAAGGTTCTACTAAATCGTCTGTTCCATTTAGCTTGGAGTTTTCTTGTATGCTTTGGATAGCGGATTTCGAGTAATCGTTTGCTACAACTTTACTTAACTCTTTGATTTCCAAAGCATACCGGATACTCCTTATTCCTGATGCTGCCATTGCTTCCAAGATTTTAACTTCTTTCTAGAAAACAAAAGACCAAACAAATCTATTATTTTTTTCAAAAATAGAACGACAGTCCCGATTAGACTTGACGCTAGGTTTGATTTAAATGATTAATCTCTCACCTTATTCTCCATATTGATGTGAGTTTGGATTCCTAAAATACTTCAACATAAAAAACAAGAATATTAACAAAATTCGAATATCAATCCACACGAAACTATTTTGTCCATCTTGCAATTCATACCTTATGTCGCGATTGAATTCTTGAATCGGGTTGTAAAATATATTCCTTGTGGGATCACATCTGATCACCGCTTTTCCTTCTGACACTTCACTGATAGACTTATCACCTTCATCAGCGACATTGTCATTTGTCTTTAGTCGACTGTCAAGGTCGACAGAACCTCCCAGTTCCCCCCGCTTATCTCCACTATCGCTCATCTGTAAAGATCCAGAATTAAAAATGATGACTAACAGTACAATTATACAACCCCCATATTTTAAAAGTTTTCAAATACATTTTGCTGGCGTCCAGAGCACAAACAAGAGGAAGAAAGTCGAAAGTGTCGACGAAATATTGTGATAAGCTTAGCGCTTACAAAATTCACACTCATCCCATAAGAAGAAGAACGGACAAGCGAGCACATTGTTTTGCTCTATTTCGCTTCGCGCCTTTGTCAAAGGTGGGAAGAAGCCTTCTGAGTTAGGAATCTTTAGATCACGTCACGTCAATCTTTCGACAGTTTTAAAATACAGGGAATCGCCGTAAGTTCGACAAGTTTAGGACGTCATTGCGTATTCTCAAGGACATCTTTCAAATGTCTATGTGGGAAAGTTCTCGAGGTGACCTGTCTGTAGGAGTGGAAGGGGATGTTAGTGTTTCTGAAAACCCGGAGCGTTCCCTGATTGTCCGATTTTCTGATCAACCGACACGACCCTCGTTGTCGTCGTCTTTCGTGGGGAAAAGTCGACGAAAAGGAAGAAGCAATGGGGGAAGGGGACGTGGTTCAATGTCAGCTGACATATCACTTTATCGTGGACTGGATGATTCATTAGCGAGGAAGAGTTTTTCGGTTTCAGCACAGACCGACAAGTGTCTGGCTAAGGTTCGATGGCTGCAGGATAACCAGACGCTGCTTGTTCCAGACCCGAGTGCAACGGAGTATTTTGTGTCTGCATCTTACTCTGCAGGACAAAGCGTAAGTAATAACTCGTTAATCGAGACCTAAATCCTACAATACGGATATTTTCAAATTGTGCAGTTTTAAGATGCTTTTTATGTTTTTAAGGCAAACAATGTGTCCCTTTGGAAGCTGGAAGTTGACGCGAACGACGATGAAGGAATACTTACAGCCAAACCTCATTTAATACATCAAGATTATCTAAGTGAAGATACGACTGACATGGTGGTTAGTAGGGAGTTGTCTGGATTTATAATTAACCTATATAGTAAATTATTTTTGGCAGTAACTGTTAACTCCGTTATAGGTAACAGAGGCCGGTAGTGTAGTGATAACCACTGTGGAGGGCTCCCTTCAGTTTTATTCATGTGATATTAACGAGATTGGAGACTTAACATCCATCAAGAGTCGAACTTCTTTAAGAAACGCTCACTTATACAGGTGACCAATCGAATCGTTGATTTTTGACTTGTCATTTCAATTATGGGGTTTAAAATACAAAATGTGTGTTCTGTAGTGGATCCAGTGTCCCAGCTACTGGAGTCGACTGCAATGGGTCCTCAGTTGTGAGTGTCGGCGAAGACGGTTCGATCGTCGAATACGCTTTAGGGACTCACTCGATAAACGTGAAGAGTCGGTGGAGTGAGTTCTTAATAGTTTACATTATAGTATCACAGGTTTTTGTGTCAAACAGGACTTTAACTGATTGAAAATGATCATGTTAACGTTATAGATTCAGTGGATTCTTTGTCAATGCATTGCGTAAAATATGTGGGCTCTTCACAAATTCTCAGTGGAAACGGTGCCGGTCAACTGAAGCTTTGGGACTTGAGGGCTGACAACTCGCCTTTGGTTCAAACAATGAACGCAACAAATAATTTGTATGGAGCAATAACAATTGCACAACATCCGTCTCAAAATCATTTAGTGGTAGTTGGGTATCAGTCGGGAACGGTTGATTTATGGGACCTCAGGAAAGGAAGTGGGTGTGACCCTGTGGTTAACTTGTCGGCGGATGAAAGTGCTATAAACGAAGTATACTTTCATAAAGTTAACCCTGATCACTTTTTTAGCTGTTCAGAAAACGGTCAAGTGAGACACTGGTACCCTTCGGATAACGATCCTGAATTCTTGGAAGGTAATGCAATACTTAATCTCCTTTCGACGAAGAAACATTTTTCATATTTTCACCTGTTTGTGTTAACATTTCTACAGGAATTCCTGACCAAGGGAACGAACTGAATATCGAATTCTTGAGACGGGAACTGGTCTTCAGCGACATTCATGCTGCGTCATTACCAATTAACTCATTAAGTGTGTCGAAAAATGATCGTATTGTTTCCGGTGGAGATAGTGGAATATTACATATTACAACTGTTTCGACAAGTAATTAGATCAGTACAAATAAGTTTGCTAATAAATTCATTTATAGCACTGCGCACTTTAAGTTACATATTGGTAAAAGAATTTTTGTATAATTTGTGTACTACATGTAAATAGTTAAATGTGAAAATTGCATAGATGCTCACTTGTACTTATTCAGGGTTCATGGCTCATGCGGTGTTGATTGTTTAATTAAACTTCCTAGAT
>JAQGAD010003045.1:0-11391 GCA_034696625.1 Isotomurus palustris
CCAAATCAGATTCTCTGTGAAAGATGTTAACTCTCCTGATTTATCAGAGTGTTAATTTTTTCCTTATCTCTCCGCAAACCTATTCTCGCCTATTCCTCTTAAACTGAGTGAGTCTCGAGCTGAATGACACACACAAAAACGGAGTATTAGTATGTTGACACTTCTCTATCATTAAGACTGGGCCTGAGTGTTGACTCAAGCCTCACTGGAGCTTATTTAGTCACCATCAAACCTACTTAAAGATGTCTTTGTGTACTTCCTCATCATTAGCGGCTCCAGTAAGACTTAACGGGAAAGTTAAAGGAGTTCTTAATGGAGTGGCTCTTGAGGATGCAGATCTCTTTTCGTACATCATCCCTGGAGAAGGTCGCTCTTACACAGCCATAGCTAAAATCCCTGAACGCGTGGGATACGATTTGCAAACAGTAATCACACTGGGATCAAGCATTGCTTGGCTATTCAGTGTTTCTACGAAGGCAGCTCCAAATGGGTTTACAATTACTGGTGAGATTACAAGAGTGTCATATTATTAGTGTGTGTGTTGAATGATTACGAGAAGAAGAATAAGAAGAAAGGGTGGATGAGAAGATGTCCATATGCATGTTTATGTTTAGGCGGAGTCCTCAATTACACCTCAGACATCACATTTCCCCAGACTGGGCAGAAAGTGCAGGTCCACCAGAACTTCCTCGGGTTGGACGTGTTTTCTCACATGCGGGCTGACACACGCGTCCACGGTTCAGCCCCACTTGTCCCTGTAGGGAAAGCAATACAAATCAACGATATCAAGATGGAATTCACTCGAGTATCCCCAGGACTCATTAGATCAAGGTCATCTCACACATTCGAGGTGGATGGAACTGGAGAAGAGACTCCCTTCACCGTAGAACAGACTGTGGAGTACGAAGAATGTCCTTGGGCGTCTCCAGTTCCTCCAGAGTTGGACACAACTGTCATGAAGATCGGGAGGAACTACATTGTGTACGAACCGACGCAGAACATCTCTCGGTTTGCAATTACGAGTAAGGTGACTCCGGTGGATGGAGAAGACCCGTGTAAGGAGAATAAGGACAAGTGTGGACCTCACAGTTCCTGTGTTGTCGAAGGAGACGAGTACAGATGCATTTGTAATTTGGGGTATGTTGAGATTATACATATGTACTGCTGGTTGAAGTCTTGAATCTCTTGAAGTTGAAGTACGAGAAGTATATTATGAGCTTGTTCCTGCTTCTCCTTTGTGACAGATACGAGGCTCAGTATAATTACGATGACATTTATGGGGAAGGCGAAACGAGTGGGAGAAGTAATAGCAACGATCCTCCAGTATGTGTTGATGTTGATGAGTGTCAAATAGGCAGTTCTACATGCGACGTTAAAGCAGTTTGCCACAATTCTCCGGGGGGATACAGTTGTCAGTGCCAGCCAGGCTTCTCTGGAGACGGGTATACTTGCGCAAGTATGTCGTTAAATTAGCCAAAACATCTTTATCCTCTCCCTGCACCACTTCTTAATCTTAATCATCCGTCACCTTGTTTTGCAGACGTTCTTTCTTCTTGTGCGGAAGTCCAATGTGGGAGAAATGCGCAGTGCTTGGAAATCTCTGCTGGGAATCCTGAGTGTCGGTGTATCCCGGGATATGTTGGAGATGGATTGTTCTGCTATGAGCCTACTGGAGTGGACGTACAGGATAATAATGGTAAATGGTAGAAAGGAAAGCATTAAGTATTGGATGGCATTTAAAACTGTTGATGTTATCCTTTTAGGTGGGGGACCCGATTGTCGCCAGGTTGGCGACCTTTGTGACCCATTTGCAGAATGCGTTTACTCCGGTTCTAGCAACTCGTACATTTGTAATTGCAAACCGGGTTATACTGGAGACGGAGTGTCGTGTCACAGGGAATCATCTGTCGATGGTGAAGATCTTTCCCAATTATACTTTGGCATAGCTTGAATGCAGCTGAAGATGATTTGCAATTCTTTCTGTGCTTCCAGAGGAGAGCTGCGACATAATCAACAACTGCCATATAGAAGCTGATTGCAGACTGGATGAGTCTCAGAACGAGTATACGTGTATGTGCAAGCAAGGATTTGTAGGAGATGGATACAACTGCATGCGTTCTCATCATTACAGTCCACGATGTGAGTAAAGACAATAATATCTTGATGAGAATAATAACAAGTGAATAACAAAGTAGAGAGGTATAAAAAATGGGTACAATAGATCCTGATGGGTCGGCGGAGAGTCCACCTCAGCCTATTTGTGTGCTTGGAGCTTGCTATTGTTCTCAAGGGTTCTCCTACGACGATGAGAGGGGAGAGTGCAAGTATTCTTCTCCAGAACCATCCTCAAGTAAGCCACCGTTGTTTAAAAGACAGAAGTCGAATTCTCTGTGTAGTCTACTGGGCTAAGTAGTAAAAAGTCTATTTGATGTTTTAGCGGAGCCTGTGGACTGCATTGCAGACCGGAAACAATGCGATCCTAATGCGAATTGCATTTATGACAGTAACAATGGAAGATACCAATGCGTGTGTAACACGGGATTCAGTGGATCTGGACGAGAATGTGCTCCTCAAGGTAAAGATGATGGGTTCAGAGCTTAATGATAATTAACAGGAACTTAATTAATGAACTCTGAATAGATTTCTGCTCGAGCCATGCGGAGTGCAGTCCTTATGGACAATGTGCTTATGATGCTGAGGAACTCAGATACGCTTGCAGATGCCGAGATGGATTCCTCGGAGATGGAAAGGACTGTCGTCCCAAAGCGAATATTGGATGCGACATTCTTAGGAATTGTGACGCTAACGCTCAGTGCAGTTGGAATGGTCAGCAGTCGAAATGGGCTTGTGAATGCAAACCTGGATTCCGAGGAGATGGACTGACTTGTCAGGAAGATGTTTTGGGATGCAATGTACTGCAGAATTGTGGAAGGAATGCGGAATGTCAGTATGACTCAGAGGCCAGAGGTTATCGATGCACCTGTTCTCCAGTAATCAATTCATCTTTATGTCTAGGAATATTATCTCAGTATTGTTTGATACGGCTTAATCAATTAAGCAATTAATTGTCTGTAGGGTTTTGAAGGAGATGGTTATCGATGTAGATCCACCGTTCCTTGCTACCAAGACAGATCCATTTGCGATGCAAACGCAGATTGTGCTCCAGTCGCTGCGACTCAAGAATGGAAATGCCAATGCAAGAGTGGATTTCAGGGAGATGGCCAACAATGTCGAGCAGCTCCATCCGCAAGTGCTTTGGAAAATGAGCAAATCATCGTTGCGAAGGGAATGTACCTTATCAAAATCCCCCTGGGAGGAGCCCCCGCAGTTCCCATCACCGTTGATGCCTTCCAAACTGCCACAGGAATTGATATCGACTGTCCCAATCAGAAAATGTATTGGAGTGATGTGGGAACGAGATCAATCAAAATGGGAAATTACAATGGATCTGAACGGACTGCATTTTTGGACGACGGTAGAGTATTCATACCATATTCAAAAATTGTCTAGTTGAATAGATAGGAGTTTACAACAAATTGGTTCTTTTGTAAATTGAAGATATCTCATCACCTGAGGGATTAAGTGTTGATTGGGCATCAGGAAACATTTATTGGACGGACTCTTCTAAAGATACAATTGAAGTAGCCAACTTGAAGAGTAAGGCAAGGGCTGTTGTTGTTTCTACGGGACTGGTTAATCCTCGAGGACTTGCCGTTTACCCTCAACGAGGGTGAGGAAGCTATTTAAGACCTATTTTTAAGATGTCCTCGTTGCAGACATTTTCATGTTCAATTCTCTCCATTGTTGCAGCCGACTGTACTGGAGTGATTGGAACAGGGACTACCCCAAAATAGAATTCTCGGGACTCGATGGACAAGAAAGACAAATTCTTGTTGGAGAGGGACTCGCTCTCCCAAATTCTCTGGTGGTTGATACGGTGGGAGACCAACTTTGTTGGGCTGATGCTGGAACTCACAAAATTGGTACGTGACAGTCTTTGAGTACTTGAAGATGATTGATGAAGTGATGAGATGAGAATCCCTGGTGAATTAAATGATAATTTCTTATCACAGAATGCGTTAATGTGGATGGAAGAAGCAGAAGAGCTTATGTGTCAAATGTTAAGTATCCATTTGGTCTTGCTATTGCACCAAATACATTTTACTGGAGCGACTGGGAAACGTAATGACTAGATCTGATTAATTAAGGTTGGTTAATTAGTCTATAATGCCCGTTTTGATTTCTTCTTGTGATGCAGGAAAAAGGTAGAAAGCGCGTCTAAGGACACAGGAGAATTATTAAAGAGCTACGATGTCTCTCACGGAGGTCCTGGAAAGCTGTATGGATTAGTTTATATACCATCTCAATGTCCACAAAGTAATTGCATTCATAATATTATATTTACATAATCGCTGATTGGACTTTTGTATTAAGCAATCAATTTTATGTTACAGTTTACAGTCCTTGTGAATACAGTCCTTGTGGAGAAGAGAGGATCTGCCTTCCAAATCTGCGGGGTCACAGGTCGTGCGTGTGTTCTGACAACGCATCTCCTGACTGCCAAACCCTCATGTAGTCAATCACAATAGATTATTATGAACCTCGCACGAGGTAATTAAATATGTGAGATGCCAGTATAGTAAGTTCCTATTATTGTTATGTTAACTCGAAAGTCATGTCACACAGTGTTCTCTTCTCATTCATCAATAATCATTTGAGTATTACAGCATTTCAGCTTTACTAGCACTACGACCACAAATTCTTCATTCTTGTTTTTTATTTTAGCTCAGATTTATTTAATTACCACAATGCAGAATTTCTTTTAGCTTGCTATCATTTCAGTCTTGCTTGGAGAATTTTACTTCAACTTTTAAAAAAACGATGTTAGATGCTTCACACTTTAAATCAATCTGATAAATGTGAGAAAGACAATAAATAAAAGAGGAACTGAATTACACTCTCTTCAGTAAGCGTTCTTTAATGGGCATAGTTTAACATGTAAAAATCATTGCATTCAATTGATGTGTACACAAAGACATGTGGGACGAGGAGTTGGTGTAGTTGATTCGAGAAAATATTTAGTATCTTGAAAAGTTATATTTCAGGTGTGGTTTAGCCAGTAACAAATATAATGGTGTCATTAATAGACCATGAAAATCCAAAGCAAAGGTATAATCCAAAATTCCACTTTGTTAAAAATAAGTCCTGGAATTCAATGGGGGTTTAAGTAGATGTAGAAAGTTGGTGTTGAGGGGGAAGGAGCTGATGTGAGCTGAGGGAGAAGAAGATGGAGAGGGTCCAGCGTCCAGCAGTGTGTGTCCGCAGTGGTCAAGTAACTATTTCTGGAGTCTCTGAACATTTCTTCCGAAAAAGGTAAATGTGACGACGGATTTTGTCGAGAAAGTTAGTCACGTACACATTTTCCAAATGTACCTGAGCTGGACTTACCAAGTAACCACCCATCCAATGCTACGACCCTTGAGTACCTTGCGAGTAATCTCCAGCCACTTCAAATCCAAATAAAAGTCTTCGTTGGCACGTCTCCAGTCATCAGTTCTCACTTCACCTTTGGATAAGAACTATCTAACTACTCTCCCCAACTTGTGACTTCAAATCATTAAGTCTCAATTTGCTCTCACGATCTCCAACCCCCAAATATTACGGTACGTTACCACATAGTGCAGTGATACAACTTAAGATAACTTCCTACGAAGTTTCTGCCATCGAAACTCATCAGCTTCAACTAACCGGAAGACAAGATGCCAACTCCAAATGGTAGATTAAGGTAAGAAACTCCTTTAACTCTTTTGCATTCATTTAGTTAAGCTGTTTCCACGAAACGGTAACATAAGGTAGGGAAGCAGAGGTAGCTTTAAATCCTTTATAGTTTAGCTGGAAGTGTGGAAGTTGAAAAATTTTGATGTGGATTTTTGGAAACTTCAGGGGCAGTATGGTTTTTCGGCAGATAATTATATATAATTTAGGGGCAGATATCGGGAACGGAATTCTGGAGTTAGTATTAGAAACTGAAAGCATCAGATCACAATCGAATGTAGGTGATTCATAATATGAGGGAAACAAAGACTACCACCACTTCACACAAAGTGATATTGCATTTCATAAATGTCATCTGAGGCGTTCATCGAGTCTTCTTTATCCTGCCATTTCGATCTTGTGATGCGTATTGAGGTGCATTTTGCATTGCTTTCAGAATCGGATGGGCATTAGATGAGATTGAGATCAGACTTGGTCAGGTCAACGAAAGAGTTTGTCCAATGCCACGCCACAGACAATGTGAAATCTTCAAATAGCCAGTAACTGTTGAAAGAAGGAATGTATTTTGGAGACGACATTTAGTATAGTTAGTATAGTTAGCCTCGGACTCTCTTAATTAGTTCGTGATCCCCCACCTTCGTTTACAGTAGATTAACGGTTCATAAGTTTTAAAAGATACGCTGTGATGTGGGAAGTTAGGAGTAGGAAGGGTGTGGTCTTCGTAGGGCTGTCAGCATCCGCAGCAGTCTACCGTCTGCATCGAAGTATCTTTTTGTTTCGTTATGTCAAAGTTCCTTTCCCTGTTGCTTTCAGATGGGAACAGCCACAAGCGTCTCCCAATCAGCAGCCTTTCCCGTGGGGACAGCCGAAAGCGTCGCCTCATCACCAAAATCAGTCTCAGCAATCTCAGCGACTGTTCGTCCATGGAAAGCAGACGAAGCCGTCGTATGGAAATCAAACGAAGCCTTCGTATGGAAACCGAAACCAATTCCGGGTCGACCGAAGACGACCCAACAGACCACCTCAGAATGCCCACGTCTACTCCGCGCCTGTCCCCATTATCAGCTGCACACCCACTTCCAAGGCTTCCCATCAACCGATGACCAGCCCCATCAGCCTGGCAGACCCAACTGAGACCGACAAGCGAATGTCTGCGGAATTGGAAGCAGACTTGGCTGTTCGAGATCCTCTCGCCACTCCAGAAGACATCGAAGCCCGCAAGGACATTCTGAAGAGACTCAACGAACTGCTGGACAATTGGGCAGCAGCTCAGTCACAACGGATGTCGTGGTCTGCAGAAGACGCAACTCGGGTAAGTCAAGTCACTTTTTGTATTAAAGTTGGCGTGTCATTCGCCTCTGCTTCAACAGAAACTAATGATCGCTTTGCTCTTTTTGTTGTTGCAGGTTCGAGTAGTTCTTCGTCCATTTGGGTCCTACTGCCTTGGCGCTTACGGAAGCCAATCTGACATGGACACCGTTGCGATGTTCCCATGTCACATCGATCGCTCTCATTTCTTCGATTTCTTTCCTGGCGTCCTTCGCACGTGGGACGAAGTGAAGGAACTCATCGTCATCAAAGACGCATTTGTTCCAATCATGAAAATGTGTATTCGTGGAATTGACGTCGACCTTCTCTTCGCCCGTTTGGACATGAAAGTCGTACCGCAGGATTTGGACCTCTCCAACGACAACGTCATCCACCATCTGGCCGAGGAGTGCGTCCGCAGTCTCAACGGATGTCGGCTTTCCAACGCTCTCATCAAACATGTTCCAAACATGGATGAGTTCCGGACTGCACTTCGAGCCATCAAACTCTGGGCTAAACGTAAGTTCATTCCCTTTTTCATCGAATTGAATTATTAATTAAGCCAATTAATTAATCTCTAATTAACCTTCTTCTTGTGCTTATCGCAGGTCAAGGAGTTTATGGAAATAAGCTGGGATATCTGGGGGGAGTCTCTTGGGCAATCCTGTTGACTCGAGTTGCTCAACTCTACCCAAATGCGGATGCGTCCATCCTCGTGAGGAAGTTCTTTTTGGTCTGGGCTCAGTGGAGGTGGCCACTTCCTGTGCTTATGAATCCCATCCAGAATATCTTCTCCTTGAAAGTTTGGGATCCTCGGATCCACGAACAGGACAGACTGCATCTGATGCCAATCATCACTCCCGTCTATCCTGCACACAACACCACTTACAACGTGTCTTCTGCAACACTTCCGGTCATTGTCGCTGCTATTCAACGAGGTAAGTCTCTACATTTACTTTATTTGTATTGTCGAATTTGGTCGAAAAGATCGTTTACGAAAATCTGAGAATGTGTCTAATAGCTGCATGTGTCTTTTTGTTTGAAGGTAAAGAGATGACGGAATCTATTGCGAAAGGAGAAGCTACGTGGTCAGATCTGTTCTCTCCGTATCCGTTCTTCAACGACTTTAAACATTTCGTAACATTGGAGACGACCGCAAACACTCCAGGTGACCTCGCCACGTGGAGTGGATTGGTGGAAGCCAGAACGAGAAAGTTGGTTGGAGTTCTCCTGGAGAATGAAGCTACGGAGTCAGTCACCATTTGGCCGAATGCCGTTTCAACGGAGACGACGAAGACTTGGTGGATTGGATTTAACGTCAGGAAAGCAGGAGAAGGAGAAAGCGTAGTGAATATCAATTTCGCTTCGGAATTCAAGAGGTTTTCGGAAATAGGTGAGTCATCCTTTCTTTCTTCTTTCTCTCTAAAATGTTACGTTGTATTAATTAACGTGTTTTCTATTTTTTGTTGCAGTTCATAAGTACGCGAGTAGCTTCTGGCGTGAAGGGATGAAGATTGACGTGAAGCACGTGCGGAAAAGGGAATTGAATTCCCACTTGCCGTCAAGTCTCCTGCAGCACAAGAAGAAGAGAACTCGAGTGCCGTCCGGAGTCAGCGTCGTTGGAGCTCCAACACCGAAGCGAAGGAAGAATGGAAGTGTGTCTCCATTGTCTTTCAATGTTGACAGGCCAGACAGGAGAGCTAGTGACAGCAGTTCTGGAGTATTTAGTATCACAACTGTCATCTCTACGTGAGAGAATTCCGCAGTATTTGCATGTTTCGTTCTAGTAACTTAAATATATAGTTAAGATTAATCAATAATTTATTATGTAATAGTAATTATCAAGATTATAACTAGAGATTAAGATTTCCAGTGTGTACCTGAATTTAGATAAAGTTATTTTTAGAATAATATAGTTAGTGAAATAATCTTTTATATGAAATTATAATTCTTAAAAGTGTCGAATTCGTATTATTGCCGAATGTATTGTGATGCATTATGAATTTTTATTTAATAAAAAAACACTTTTTTATAAGAATTTAATATGCGAATGTATAAATTGATTTGCATTGTTTTATCTCGCAGCACACAACATCCAAGCATCAACTTCATTGAATTAAATAGCAACAATTAGAAAAAAAAATATATTAAAGAAGACTTTTTAGGAACACACAGTATTGACTAACAAAAAAATGTATTCTACAATTCAACACAACATTAAATAAAACCATGCAGTTATGCGTAAGACTTATGTTGAACAAAGCCAGAGTCAGGTCATTGGCTAAGGCAAAGGAAGTAAGTGCATAATTAAAAGTTGAAGCAAGCGGAATTGCATCAAGAATGATGAAATTTCTCAACACTTCGAGAGATGGGTGATTTATTGTAGGGCTGATGTTCACACCTTGTTCTCCATCCACAATCTACACACCTTAGCTTAGTTTACAAAACACAAAATTGCAAACACGGTATAAACAACTAAAAACTAGTGCGCAACAGAGTATAAGTCTAAAAATCAAGTAGCTATTTAGGTGCACTTTTTATGAACCTCACTTTCATGCAAGTTTCTTGGCTTCACTCAAAGCAGTTTTGAAGGTCGTGCTAATGTAGCTTATGCATTTTTGCAATTTTAGTGGATGCAGTACTGCAATTGCACTTCTGCAACAAAATTTCGACTTAGTGAGTTATTAAAACTACCAACCATAATAAAGCTTGGTCAGTCAGAATGAGCTTTGTAGCATTAGGATGAAAATTTCTTGCGAATTGTTTATTGTAGTCTTCTGCTGTAAAGTAGTCAACACGAAAAGTGTGTGTCAATCAACAACAAGTTCAACTACAACCAATTTATTACGTAAAAATGTATTTCTTCAAAAGTATCGATGCGTGTTAGGATGAATTAAGTTTCTTGTGTGTGTTTAATGTTATTAACTTGTTGAGATTCAGCATTGATTCACTTAGCTTGGATCATAAGCATGGGCAAAGTACAATCTGAGGGCAGACAGGAATTTACGTTTTCTTAAGGAGTTGAAACAGTTCGTATTTACATACAAAATTACACAGCTACAAGAATTTGACAACCACAATTCTAATTTTGGCAGAAGAAAAATCATGGTCCACTCGTTAAGTGACAATTATTAACATGAAGCCCGTTGCACTGGGGACTACTGCATTTTCCGAGCCGACCAAAGTCGAACTGTTCTACGGTGGGTATTACTACGATGTAACCACCTGGATTAAAAGCCACCCTGGAGGTGCTGTGATCAGCTTTTTAACTCGAATTTTGTATACGAGCCCTGGGGAATACAGAACTGTGGCTGGACGACAATTCCATCTCCGAACATTAGAGCGTGTCACAACGATAATGAAGATTTTGCCCAGGAGGCCTGCAGTTCTAGAGGAAGGTGAAGGTAAGGAATGATACAATTCTCAGGTGTGTGTGATTACCGAATACTTCTACTCTTTTACATTTCTCTGTGTTGTTCAAATGTTTGAAGACGACTTGAACCTCAAAACTGTTGAGCGCCACAGAATCCTGACGGAAGATTTTGCTCGACTTCAAGAAGAAGTGGAGGAAGAAGGATGGTTGGATCCGGATCCTGCTCATAACGCGTTGAGCTTTCCCAAAGCATTTGGGATCTTCTCGGTGGGAATAGTGATGTCTTATTTCTTCGGTTCGATGTCAGTATTCCTAAGAATCTTTTCGGTTCTGGTAATGTCGCTTGCTGGAGGTCAGGCATTGCGTCTAAGGAATGAAGGTCACAGTGAGTTTACAGGAGACGTAAAACTTGATGGAGTTATTCAATCCATACTGTACGGTGCGGTGAGAAATAAGGCCAAAGATCTTTTCTAAAATGTCATATTTATCAAACATTGGTTATTGGGATCTAATTAGGATTTATGTTTGGGCTATCTGCGTCAATCCGGAGTTCCACCCATGCAGAACATCGCACGATCCCACAAGATATATCCCTGGACTTTGACTTAAACGCGATTCCAATTTTGGAATTCAACAAGATGCACCTTGAGAAAGAACCTTCTGTAGGCAAGTCATTCTGGTGGAGACATTCGGTGAGATACGGTTAAGATGTATCTACTATTGTCGACATCTCAACTTGCAGCAGAAGTTTTAGAAACCCTAATGATTTTTCAGAAATGGTTTTTCGTTTTGTGTGACACTCTGATTGTAACACTAATCTGGAAGTTCAACCACTTCAAATATTGCGTTGAGCATGGGAAAACACTGGACTTGATTTGCATGGGACTTCATTATTCTCTCGTTCCTGTCATCGGTTTTGTGGATTGGATGGCCAT
>JAQGAD010003046.1:0-11387 GCA_034696625.1 Isotomurus palustris
ATCATCATAGCATAAAGAGAGAGAGAGTAGTTTATATAGTTTGTGTTGTAGTACACACGGAAGATGATGTGTGAAGCACTTACAATCAAAGACATTTATGATGACTGATAGCCACGTTAGTTTTTAGATAAGTAGGTCCTTTTTACTCGCATACTCACAGTAACTGTCAATATATGTGTAGGGAAATATTGTTCATGCTTATGAGTAATAATAGTAAATGATTTTGTGGGAAACACCCATCATCATTTAAGACTTTTAAGACTCATCAGTTTCCTCTGCATAGCTTAATTACGCAGACATATGGGCATTTATGATTTATACTTTATACTCCTTTTCGCACTGCTTTATGTTGTCGAGGAAGATTTAATTTTTAATGTACATTGGAACAATTTAGTGACGAAGTTATCAAGTTCAGGACTTCCGTACCCTTTCTCCTTTAATAGAAAATGTATTTAAGTATTGGGATCACTTCAGAAGTTTATTTGAGAGTTGAAAGGTAAGGTGTGCGAGAAGGTAGGAGCACCGGATGAAAAATGAAATTAATCTATTCAATCCTTTGTAGGTTACGATATGGTTCGTGAGTAAATCACTACCGCTATTCTCACGAGTATTTCCTCGACTCTCGACTGCAGACGCTGTGATGTTGTGAATGCAGTTGAATTCGCATTCGTCATCGTGCAAAAGAGATACAAATAAATGTGAGTATACTTTTTACTATGTGCGATGAGTGTACTTACTTTTTGTTAGAATAGGTTTACCGTAAAAGTTTTTCATATCGATGAAAGGGAGAATTTCATATTGCAGAATGCAGACGGAACGACGAAAAGAGTTGTGGTGTTTTTTTAAGTTACGATGAGCTGAGGAGAAGTGGATCTTCTTTTCTGACTGATGAATGCGAGTGTTTTTCCGCGTTATGCTTTCATGAGTTGATAACTGAAATCCTTTCAATCTCTATTTTACATCTTTTCATTACGAGGCCTTTAAATTGCTTGCGTACTAATTGAGAACACAAGTGAGTTTGTACTTTGTAGTGGTTATATTGTAGGGCCAAAGGGGAAAGAGATTTTTGGTAGTGGATATGATATGGCTATGCTATCATATATGTGATGGATACCGTATAGTGTGCTTAAGAAAACTTATTACGGTTGTGTACGGTGTTAATCACAAGTAAATTGTACCGTTTAATCATACACGATGCTACTGCAGGTGAGAAGGTATTTACCTTTTATGGTTTATTATTAAGAAAGGGTCGAGAGAGTTAAATTGGGTTTATTATGATGAGGAGTGATTTGGAAATATGAGATGAATTTTTAATTAATGTTTTGTGTAGAAGTGAGTGCAAAAGCTTTTAAAGTGTTTGGCAAATTAATCAGATAAAAGGAGCAAGTGGGTTTATGGCTTGTGATGTCATATGATATGATACGAATAGATGTTACACACACTTAAGTGTCTGGAGGTTAAGTTGCGGTTTTAATTTGTTTAGGTTGAGTGTGATATAATGAAGTTAAGTTATGCTGTCACTTGTGATAAGCATTTGGCATATGGGAAAAGGGGAAAACAAACCACTTCAGATTTGATATGAGCTGAATTAATGCAAAAAGGGAAAAGTATCATCGTGTGAACAATGAGTGAGATGGAATTGATGACGAAATGTATAATTGAAAGAGACAGAGTTATCAGTGACGTGTTAATTGATTTATTTTATTATTTATTCAGTGGATTTGATTTGAAATGATGACGTGATTAAAGTGTGAATTGGGGTATAAAAACTGACTGCGAAGGTTCAGAGATCATTCGAATTTGGCAGCTTCATTTTTAGTGGATTCCTTGTTAATAAATATCCAGTTATTTCATATTAGATAAACAATGGCTCGGTCTAATAGCTGCATTCAGATTTTGGTCGTTCTGGTTAACCTGGCCTGCATGAGTTTAGCCCAGAACGTTAATCTCTCAGCGACATTTCTCACCACAAACTCCCTGCAACTCTTTCAGGAGCGAGTTCTTATTATGACGGAGTTTCAGATACGATTTACCTTCTGGGAGGACAACGTGATGGAGTAGTCACTGGAGAAATTCTGGCTTTCTCCATTCAAGATTCGAGCATTTAAGTCGTGAGTGAAATGAGGCAGTGGGGCTCTGCAGGATCCGTTGCTGCAGATGAGGAAGGGAATATCTTCCACTTTGGAACTCTTGCGAGTGCCTGGGGACCTACGATTGTCATCCAGAAATTCAATCCGGAGGCAAATCTGGCGGAAATTGTACCAGGAGGAGGTTTGCCGTACGGAGGTCGGCAGTCGACTGCAGTCCGTTTGAACTCCTTGACGAGTCTTGTGATCGGTGGAGAAGGAAATGTTCGAGGGATTGTTGCTTTCAACACGCAAACTCTGACTACGAGGTACTTAATTAATTATGTTTATAATGTTAACTAATGAGCCAAATAGATTTAATTGTAATTAACTTATGTAGTGTAGTGGGAAGTCTGTCTTCTGGGGGAGCGCCCATGACTTCAGTTCGTGTGGGAAACATTCTTCATCTCTTTGGCCCGAGCACCTTCACACTGAATCTGGAGACTTTAGAAAGTTCTTCGAGTTCAACCGACTTTCCAATTTTGTACGAAGACTTCCATTCGACAGTTTGGGATGGAAAGCACGCCTACGTTACTGGAGGATATGCATTTGGACGATACAACCAGACTACGCCTACAAATGGGATTCTCCAGTACAATCCTGCGACTGCAGGACATTCCTTCCTTCCTGTCCAAAACTTTCCTGCAAACTCCAACTCGGAGTATTTCTTACGAGCTCCAAGCGCAGTTTTTGTTCCGAAGTTAAACAGGATTTATTACTTCGGAGGAAGACTTGTCACCTCTTTAGGTGTTGAAGATCTCAATGGCATTTTCTACGTTGATCTTGGAATTTTGTAAAGTAGTAATTTTAAATGGAGTGTATTTTTTTATGAAGTTTGAGAGTTATTTTACTGCCAATGCTTAATAAATTGTAGATAATAAAAAGAATAAGATGAGTAGATTAAAATGATGTCATCGTAGATAGATTAAAAACAAAATTTAATATGATAGAACGTATAGCAGATAAGTGATCATGGAATAATTTATTGTGCTGAGATGAGATGTCTGTTGATATTTTAGTAAAATATGAGAAAAATGTTTTAAAATTGAAGCCAGGAGATGGGAATTACAAGAAGTTACTCCTTTCAGCACTGGAGCTGGAAATCCAATAAATAATTCCAAAAATTAATTAGTAATTTAAATTACAAAATAATGAAGATTTTTGTGAATGTGATTTTACCAGTCGTTCTTGGTCGAGGGAGCAGGACAGGAACCGAGCAAACTTCTTGCAAGCGTCTTTCTCGGCTTTGTCTGTAAGATTTTCACAATAAGTCAGTTAAAGCGTTTGCTTGTTTTCTGGAAACTTTTACGAGTGTTTCCGAACTCTCACCTGATTCATCGATGCATTTCAAAGTGTAGTCAACAACTTTCTTCTGGGTAGCATCGTCAGTTACATGAGCTTTGATGTCAGCAGTGATAAAGTCTTTGTCGAACTTGCCATCCTTAACCTACAGTTGAGTTTTGAAGTTCAAAAACAATTATTATCAGTTAAATATTTAATAATCACAATAGGTCAATTGTTGAATAGCGGGTCTGCTAAATCTGCTTACCATTCCCATCTTCTCCATGAAACATTTTCCGAAACACTGGAAATCACAAATATATTTTCAAAAACTCCAGCGAATTATGTCTATATGATTATTTAAGTTCTCACACTACCTTATCGTCGTAATTTTTCTTGAACTCTTCTTCAGTCTTGGGTGCAGTTTGAGCGTCAAGCTTCAGTTCCTTGCCGCAAGCTTCGGAGATTTCTGCAGGTTTGGTGTCGACTTTGAAAAACTTGCCACAATCTTCAGCGGAGACGAAGGAGACGGTACAAACGACCAAGACGAGGAGAGCTTTGATGGAAACCATCTTTATGACTCCGAAAGTTTAAAGGTTTGAATGGTCTTGAAATGGAAGACTAGTAAGGAAGACTAAAAGTGATTTGTGACTTAGTTCGAAGGATGGCCGAAGGTATTTATACTGCCAAGGCTAATGGACATCTAAATTGGTCTTAAATGAGGTATTAGTCACAGTGACAAGACTGACCACTGGAAATATTTGGAGGGAGCTGCTCTTTGTTTGTCTACCTGCACTTCTCTCCGCTTAATTATGCATCCAGTAATTTGGTCGAAGGATGAATCATGTGGACACAGATAGCAAAGTACTTTGACGAAATCACAGGAATAATACAATTAGTTGTAGATGTAGCCAGAGGCTGAGAGTATACGGATAGATATGATCTACAATTCAATTAGCATGTCCTTTCTTAACTTCATTAGAATAGTTCGGGGAATTTCGTGATGAGGTGAACTCACCTCAGAACTCGCACAGTTTAAGGTACTTTTCCGAAACTCAAGTGGAAAGTCTCACCACAAGACTCCCTGCAACTCTCTCAGGAGCGACTCCGTATTATGACGGAGTCTCCTGTTCGATTTATCTTCGTACAGTACAACGTGACGGAGTAGTCACTGGAGAAATTCTGGCTTTCTGCATTCGAGATTCGAGCATGCAAGTCGTGAGGGAAATGAGACAGTGGGGCTTTGCAGGCTTCTGGGATGGAAAGCACACCTACATTACTGGAAGATATTGATTTAGACGATACAACCAGACTACACACCTACAAATGGCGTTCTTCAGCACGATCCTACGACTGAAGGACATTCGTTCCTGTCTAAAACTTCCCTGTAAACTTCAGGTTCAGTCGGTATTTCTTTCGAGTCCCAAGTTTTTGATCCAAAGTTAGACAGGACTTATTACTTCGGAGAAAGACATGTCACCTCGTTAGGTAATTAAGATCTCGACGACATTTTCTGCGTTGATCTACGAGTTTTGTAGAGTAAAATAAAAATTTTAAATCGAGTTTATCTTTGATGAAGTTTGAGAGTTAGTTTACTGCCTATGTCGAATAAATTGAATTAATGTAATGCAAGAAGGTAAACCACTCACGTAGTTCGGATGTTGCACATTACAATTAAAAGATAATAGTTTGTGCAGCAGATTTCTTGGTCTTTGGTCATGGAATAATTTATTGCGCTAAGGTTAAGAATGTTAAGATGTATTGATATTTTGAGTAAAATATGAGAAAAATATTATACAATTGTAGCAGTGCAGATAGGAGAGATGCATTTGGTTTCCTTTCAGCACACGAGCTGAAAATCCAATAAATAATTTCATAAATTAAAGAGAGATTAAATTTTTGATGATTGTTGGAAATTGGATTTTACCAGTTGTTCTTGGTCAGTGGAGCAAGTCATGAATCGAGAAAACTTCTTGCAAGGGTCTGTCTCGGCTTGGTCTGTAAGATTTATGAAAAATGCATTCGAATTGCTTGCTTGTTTTTGTTTTTAAGAAGTTTTTGAGCTTCCGAACTCTCACCTGCTTCATCGATGCATTTCAACGTGTATTCAATAACTTTGTTCTGGGTAGCTTCGTCAGTTACGTGAGCTTTGATGTCAGTAGTGATAAAGTCTTTGTCAAACTGGCCATCCTTAATCTATAGTTGAGTTTTGAAGTTGGGAAATAATTATGATCAGCTGCAAATAATTTAATGTATGAGTAGGTCAATTATGCATTGTTGGTTCTACATACCATTCCCATCTTCTCCATGAAACATTTAGCAAAACACTGGAAATCACAAATAAATCTTCAGAAAACTGTCCTGCGACATGATGATTTAGAGTGTTCATGCTACCTTATCGTCGTAGTCCTGCTTGAACTCTTCTTCAGTCATGGGTGCCGTTTCATTGGCAAGGTTAAGTGTCTTGCCACAAATTTTGGAGACTGCTGCAGGTCTGAGATCTTCTGTGAAGAACTTGTGGCAGTCTTCAGCAGAGACGAAGGAAATGGTACAAACGACCAAGACGAGGAGAGCTTTGATGGAAACCATATTTATGATTCCGAAGTGAAAAAGTTCTTAAATGAGGTATTGGTCAGTTCCAAGGTTGAATCTGTGAACACAGATAGCAAAGTACTCTGGACGGAATCCCAGGAATAATTCAATTAGCATGTCCTTTCTTAACTTCATTAGAATAGTTCGAGGAATTTCGTGGTGAACTCACCTCAAAACTCGCACAATCTAAGGTACTTTTTCGAAACTCCAGTGGAAATTCTGTGATGTGTGGAGAATGGATATTCTATTCTTACTGGGAACACTTGACTTGAATTCTCGATATCTTCCTCGAAATCTCAATATTGTCATGAATAACTAGAATGCAAGAGCATTAAACATGTCTTTGATTTTCAGTTTCGATGCAATAAAAAACAAAAGTCATTGTTCTGATTCTTGGAGAGTAATAATACATACATGAATAACTTGCCGTGACCTTGCTACATAATTTTTCCAAGAGCAGAGACTCAAATGAATTGGTAATAAGAATTAACACGAGTATTTGTATTAGGAATGAATGAACAAATAATAAAAGTCTTTATTCGCTTTAAAAATCGATACTAATGGACTGGTGAAGTTGTGTAAGATTAAATTGAGACTAAATCTTTGGGCTGGAGCATAAGACGAATTGCGTTATGAAAGTTGGATGGGTTTGATGAGAAGCTTTTTGTTATGCAATGTGCAATGTGAGATGATTTGCTGGTGAGGCAAAAAGAACAAACTTGTAGGCTGAAGAAGATAGATGGGAATGTTACGCACGAGACGAGAGACCCGGTACAGTGCGATGTGGAATTGATCTTCATCTGCTGTGGTGGGCTGCTGCTGACTAAAAGTGATCCATTCAACAATCACAAATATTATCATCCCACACACAATTCTTACAAGTTAATTTACTCATTACTTCCCCATCTGCATATTTTACATTTGTGCTGTCTGGAAATTCAGTCTTTCTTTTAGTCACAAAGTTATATTTCATTAATTCATTCCATTTCATTAATTTACCCACACGTGTTGTAAGTGCAAGAGAAGGAGAGTACAAGTTCTGGTTAACCGGTATGAAGAAATTATTAAGTCGCAGTTAATTAGAGAGTCAAATAGGAAATTAAGTGATGGGTTAATTTGGTTTTATTTTAGAGTAAAAGGTAATTAATGGGAGATTTAGAGGATTTTGATGTACTGAAACAGTATGAGTTTGTAAAAGATAATGTGCCAAGATACGCTGTGGATGATCCTGTGGGACTGAAACTTGTTAAGGAGCAGGTGAGGATTTATTAATTAGTGATGGATTTAATTAACAAGCTATACAGTAGATAAATAAATTATTGATATTTAGAAACCAGTGATCCTTACGGGATCGGACCTTGTAGCTCCTGCACTTAAATGGGACCTGAATTACTTGGCGGAACACCTGGGAACGGGGAATTTTGCTGTCTTCTGTCACAGGGATGACACGGACACGGAAAAAGGACCTTCTCAAGGAACGATGGAACCTCAATGTAGTTCATCTGACACGTCTTCATCCCTTTCGTGCGAGCGTCTTCAAGATTCAAGTAGTTTAGAAACTTGTGAGGATTCTGGCGACTCAAACCCAAAGAAAGCAAAGACTTGTTCGAGAAAGAGACTTAATGTTTTCAAATATTTTGATGAGAAGAAAGTAAAAAACCTCAAGGATAAAAGTAGTTTTAATCAACAGATTAGTAGAGAAGAGATGACATTTGAAGAGTTTCTGAAGAAAATGCACGGAGACAGGTGAATTGGCTTGTGGAATTTGAAATTGTTGGATTTAAGGTGATTGTTTAATCTGAATTGGGAATTTGGGTTACTTTACAGAAGTGAAGAAAGAGTTTATCTTCAGCAGCCACTCAATAGTACCGTAGGAAAACAAATTGCTGCGGATTTTGTTAAGTTTAATTGGGTTTGGTCGATAGAAAAACAAAAGATGTTTGATTGGGGACCTTTAACTTCAAATTTACTTTTAATAGGACAAAAGGTACGAATAAGTTTATGAAAACTGACTGTACATAAAAGTAGAGGTTAGATTTTTGGATAATTTAAGAATTTAGCTATTTAAGAACTGTATTCATTTCAGGGAAACATTACGCCATGTCATTACGATGAACAGCAAAATCTGTTTTGCCAACTTCAGGGTCGCAAAAGGTTCTTGTTGTTTTCGCCAGACAACTTTCCATCTTTATATCCGTACCCTGTTCATCATCCTCATGACAGACAGTCGCAGGTAAGAAAATAAATGCTTGTCGGAGATTTAGAATATGCACAATCAGTATGACATGGTCAAAATGCTTTTGAAGGTCGACTTGGACTTCCCTGATAGCGAGAGATTCCCTAAATTTAGTAACCTTCAAGGATTGGAAGCGATGGTGAATCCTGGGGAAATTCTGTACATCCCAATGTATTGGTGGCATCATGTCATTAATGTAGAAGATACGGTAGCTATTAATTTTTGGCATAAGGTGAGTCATGTGTACTTAATTGAAAACTCTAATGACTTGTTATCTTAAGGTGTCATTAACTTGCGCAATGATTTGTTCAGGCTTCAACAAACACAGATATTGAGCATCCCTTATTGGCTCGACAGAAAGTGGCGATGATAAGAAATGTGGAGAAAATGCTTCTAGAAGCTCTACAAGATCAACACGAACTGTCTGACCTACTCCATTGGATGGTGGACAGTCGGTTTTAAACTGAAATTAGTCTGAAATCCCTCGTTTGTTTCTTCCGTTTACCGATATCGACTTTAATAATAAATTACCTCGCAGTAGTTGTTACGAAAGTCATGAAACATGCAATGAATGCGAATACGATTGTTTCTTACATAATATTTTGGAGACGAAGTAGAGCTTTATTTGAAGAACGGGCTTCTTGCGTAAATCTTTGACATGATTTTTAGCATTACATGCAACCTCTACTCTGGCTAATTAATAACAATTAAGTTTTTATACAATGACTAACATTTAATTTTCAGAGGTTATCAGTTTGTCTCTATCTCCTCTTCTATCTTCCGACATTAACTTACTGCTGTGTGAGTGACTGAATAGCTCTCCCGACTTCGTCTGACCCTTTGTTGGATAAGACTACGCTGTTTTCTTTTCCGAAACCTGAAACACAGAAAGTACATTGCGATTAGGAGGCAGTTGTCGAAACAACACAAAAAACGAAATTATTCGAAATCGAGCGTAAGAAATGGAACAGATGAATAATGCAATGATTTACAAATATTAGCTTAACTTACCATATCGGGCAGAAACTTTGGGTGTGACGTTAGAACACTCGCGAATCAAAATAGGAAAGCCAGGGTTCGCCTTCTTCAATGGAACATACTGCTTTTCAATCCAATCTCTGTTTCGAAAACATTCAAAACATTCTTTTTAGAAATTAGACTTCCTTTGCATTCATTACTATGATTTTAAACGCAAGGAAATCTTATGAGCAGGGAACTAACCTCACTCCCTTCGACGCAGGGGACTTCTGGCACAAGTGTATTCTCAGTTCTCTTATCGCAGGTCCGATTTTTGTTGCCATTTTTGAAAAATTAGATTGAGAAGAGACAATCGACTGAAAAATATTTATTTTGGAATTTTATTCAACCTGCGGTGAGAAAAGCGCGCCAACTGGGGAAGGTGCGAATCACGTGCAGTGAAATTCATTAATTAGAGAAGGTGAAAGACGCTTCAATTCGTGTCATCCGTGAATTCATGAAGAACAGGGATTTCAATCTGTGTTTGATGCGAATAATTAATTCATTATGTATAATAAATTACTCATGTTGAAGAGGGAGAGAGCTATTTACGATGTGTCTGTTGTATATCTATCCGATTGCATAATTGGATGTTTATGAAGGTTGAATTCGTTAAATATTAATTGGGTCTTTGCGCTTTGTGTAGTTAAAGAGTAATTAATTTAATGATTGAAGTTGAGACGATTGTGTAAATGCAGAGAACTCTGACTCCAAACAAGGTATAGGGTGTTTTATTCAAGAGTATACACCTAATTTCATTTTTACATCCAAAACCCCTACGAATTTCTAACCAACGAAAACAGCACATATAACCTTAACGCTTTTTGGTGAATTGCACATGAATTTTTTTGAAAAATCTTTCAAAAATTGAAAATTGGAGGCCCTTTTCTGTTAATCATTAATCGATGAGTTTATCGTTACAAAAAATCGATTTAAGGGATTATTGTCAGTTAAATCATCAATCTTGAAAGTAGGTCATATGAAAAAGTTTTGAATTGAGAATTGAGCCAATATTCAAACGTTTTCAAAGGTGAAAAATCTCAGGAAAGTCAACAAAACAGAAGAAGCCATGTTTTTTATCAAAATTAAAATTTGATTTAAAATGTGTAAAAATCCTTCTTGTGAATTTTAATGGTGGTCAGTTAAATTTTTGTGTGTGCTAACCATCAGCTGAGATTGCATAATTTGGTTTTTTTCAAAAGGCATCTCTTTTTGAGGCCCTGGGAAAATTTCGACTTCGAGATCCAATTTTTTTTAAACACTTTCATGCGCAATTCACCAGAAAGTCGTAAGCTTTTATGTGGTATTTTTATCGGTTGGAAATTCGTAGTGATTTTGGAGCTACAAATGAAATTAAGTGTATACTCTTCTCTTGAATATTTTTTGGGGACAATATTTATTGGGAAAACGGCTGCTCTATTACGCTGATCATTTGAAGATTATGATTTTGCAAGGAAGTTGGAGAAGTAATAATTCGTGTCATGCATCATAATATTTGGAAGTGTCAACTGTAGTAAAGAATCTTTATAAAGTAAAAGCTGGACGGATCAAACGAACATCAAATGATGCTGGAAAATTGGAAACTACACGGACTTCGGCCCATGAGTTTAGGACACCTTCGCTTATGTCAAAAATACTTGGTGGCGAGAGTGGTGCTAAGGAATCTGTGGCAATTAATGTCTGCACGCTGCAGCCTTCTAGCATCTCTGCTGAGGAATCTCTGAGGAGGAAAGTGATATTGAAGTGTTTCACGGATTACGCTTATTTGCTTGACGAAGGAATCGTACCATGTTCCTTGAATCCAAGCATTTAACCACTGAAGCTTAACAATGTTTCAAATCCTTTTCAGTAAAACTGCCTTCACCTGAAGCTACTTTTGCTACAGCTCTGCTGCTTGAGTTTCAAACGGCACTCTTCTGCATAAGTTAAGAAATTCACCATCAATCTGAAAGCAAGTGGCTTTCGACACTAAGAAGATAGGTAGCCGAGAGCATCCAGTAGATATTGAGTTTGCAACATTGCAATTGCAACCCACCCCCGTAATAATCTACTTCACGGTAGTGCTCGGCGTCGTTCAGTTCAAGAACTGGCATTTTCAGATCAGATCAATTCAGTCCAGTTCGGTTCATTTTTCG
>JAQGAD010003047.1:0-11382 GCA_034696625.1 Isotomurus palustris
CGTCTCGTTCCCGGCGTGTCATTCGCGGCGTCTCGTTCGCAGGCGTCTCGTTCGTCGGCGTCTCATTCACGTAATCGAAGGTTACTACTGTGTGCATGGATTGCAGCATTGAAATGTGTGCATTTTTTTATTTCCCATTCTGCGATTCAAGATGCAGCGTCAATTCAAATGCGACCTTGGCTGGTGTCAATCTAAATTATAAATGGGCAAACCGTTGGTACTCAATTAGCATAGTCACATTTTAGCTTCTTTCAGCTCTTTCAGCTTAGGAAGTCTCAAGTTAACCGTTTCTGAGTAGCTGACTCGAGTAGTCGAGTATTTTAGAAGTTTTTGCAGTGAATATTTTGTGACAATATCGTCAAAAATGGAATCGTGGTTCTTCTTTCTCTTTTGTGTGTTTCTGCTTTCACCTGGTCGGCGACAAGTGGAGAGTCTATTATCCACAATTTTAATGCTTATACGGAAGAGTCACCGACGAAAAGTCTCATTGGTGGATTCGGATTGAAGAAATCCAATCTTTACTCGGGGGCAGTTGGCGTGAAGGGAAAGGCTGAAGATTCACAACAAGATTCACACATCTTCAACAACACGAACTGCAACAAGTTGTACAATGCACGTTCTGACTATGAATTCGACACTTCTACTATGTCTGGGAGACACGATGAACGGAGACCTTTACTGCAGCAGAATGGGAAGTGGGTCGTTCCTCAACTCATTCGACAGTAGAAAACGCTGACGCGAGGATAAACTACTTAATAATTTTCTTCCTATGATTAGTACCATGATGATTTTAACATATCTCTTATATTTTATACATAAAGCTGGTTCAAGGACGGTTGAAATAAATTAATACTTGGTTAATTATCGATATCTATTGATTCTTTATCCTTTCCGATCTGCGATTCATCTTTTTCCTCTCTCTTTAAGTCATTTTCTACGTTCAGAAAATCAAAAGAAAAAATATTTAATGTAATCATGTTGAGTGTATCTGCGTGCTGTTGACTTTAATTTGTGATTACCTGAGATCTGAGACACTGGGGAAAAGTTCCGGTGACGAAAGTACATGCCTACTAAATGATGTAGCAAGCAGAATGCCAGGGAAGCAAGTCCAAATAATCTGAAAGCCATTCGTCCTGATAAGGTTTTGAATAGGATTCCTCCGACAAGACTTCCACCTCCAATGCCTAAAGTTATAGAAGGAGTTGTGGCTTTAAAAATTCTTTCTGTCTAATAGCTTGTGACAATTAATTAATTAATCAATTTTACTATGCTAACCAAATCCTTTGAATGCTGCACCGACGAGTCCTTGAACTGTAGCTGCACTCCCGTCAGGACTCACAACGTAGGCGTATGAAGCCATAGTGGACCAAAATATTCCAAAAGTGATTCCTTGGAATAATTCCACAGGAAGAATTGTCCAAGGATTGGTAAGAACGGAGTAAATAAGAAACCTACAGCCGAAAGCCCCAAGAACTAATGTCATGCAATGAACGTGACCCAATTTGCGAATAAACCAACCTGAAAGTTTACAGTGAATAATCATCTCATGCCTATTGACTTGGAAGTTAAGAACACCAGAAAGATAAGCGGCTTACTTGACAAATAAAAGAACGGAAGTTCCCCTCCGAAACATTGGACAAAGTTTATGAGTCCCTGAAGAACTTTGATCCATTTCTTTTGCTCACAGGAAGCTAAGCTTTCAGCGTACCAAAATATGAATTGCCATAAAAGTCCTGTGCAGAATCCAACCGCAATGCATGCCAAAATAAAGACAAGTATTTGTGGATTCATAACCAGGCCTAAGATGTTCTTTGTGAGAGACTCGGGCTTTTCTTGTTCTTTAACCTGAAAGAAAATTACAGGTAATGGTTTAAATTATTAGACTGAATGTCTGCAATTCTTCAGAACGAATTCTTACAGGCCACATGCAGCATACTATGAAGTTTAAAGTGAGCAAAATCCAAAGCATGTAAAAGCTCGATGTGTAATCTTTCAAAACAGAATCTTTGGAGTGGTAGTCAATTAAATATCCAGACAAGAGTGAAAATGCTCCCCATCCGATAGCACCCCATTGTCTTTGCTGTCCATACAGATGAGATTTGTCTCCTAAGATGTAAAAGTTAAATTGTACTTGGTTTGTATCAATTTCCGGTTATTTTGTAGAACTTACCTAATGTCTGAAAAGTCAAAGTATCGCCTACTGAATTCACCACAGTGAAAGCAATCCAACAGAAAATTATGAGAGTAAAGTATAGCCAAAATATCTTCGACTTCAGGAACTCCTTTTCGTCCACAGTTAATTTCAACTTTTCAAACTTCCTGTTGAAGTCTAGATTTTCGTAGCAATCAATCTGACAATTAGGAAAGCTGGAGGTTTTTCCACAAGACCGGGAATCTGCATGATATTGATACGTAAGATCGTCATCTTGGGCTACGTCAATATTTTTAGAATCCACGCGATATAATGTCGTGTTTGAGCCTTCCTGGTTAATGGGATTTTTGTAGAGGATGAGATCTATCGAAACTGAAGTTGATGATCCCTGATTTGTGCAAAAGTGAGGAACTGTGTCTGATCTGAAGTAAGTTTCACAAAAGGTGTTCTTTTCTTGTGAGTTCAAGTCGCATTGAAGGGTACAGCTTTCTCTGTTACTTAAGGTAGCAGATGCATTTGCTTGTGCGTCAGAGTTACATGAGCTCTGAACATTATTGGACTTGTAGGAAACGAATGGCGCATAAGATTCATTTGTATTGAAGTTCGTGCAGTCCAAAGCTACAGGCCTTGTAACTTGAGTCTGAGGAAGGAACGAGAATCCAGTGATGAAAACAAGCATGACTAGATTAAATGTTAGAAAGAGTTTCTTCTTGGCTTTGTATCGATCTGCAATTGCACCGAAGATTGGATTGGCAATCATTCCAATTACTGGAGCTATAGAGAATATTAATCCAATGCCAACTGAGGGAACTCCCAGCTGTCCTCCGAAAACCGAAATGTAAGGCCAGAATGCAGCCAAACCTTAGAGAGTAAACAATTTACACAATAATACTGCATGGTATTGTTAGATTTGTTGCATACCTGCAGTGCTGAGAAAGTAGTGCAGCTTAGGGAACAAAAGCTTCGTGTTGATTTTTGTACAAGTCATTTTTGGAGGTTGGAGACTTTAGAGATTAATTAAGAATAAGATCCGGTTTGCAGATTGATGATCAAGTAAAATGCTTTTTTGGACTCAACTCAGATTGCAGTGCTTAAAAATGAATCGTTACTTTGAGTGCTCCACAGTAGAGTGTAAGAGCACAGACAGAATGGATCATTAATGTTGATATTGTTAAACAGATAATATTTATTTACTTAAAGTCCAACATGTGTACCTTTGGTTTACATGACTTATGTTCATCATCATCAGGTAAATAAACTACATGATACGGATATAAGTCATACATAAGTTATGCTGGTTTAAATAAAGTGTTCAGTGACTTGCCACTCAACTCAACTCCGTAGACAATGAAGCGCAGTCAATGATATCAACTTAATTCTCAACACAACTTATGATTTTCAATTGACTCGTGTCGACCTATGAGGTTTATACATTTGAAATTATTTTTGCAAAATAAACTTCCATGTATGTTGATGGTACTTACAATGCTTCCGTTCTTTTTATCCCCTCAAATGAAAGTTTAAAAAAATAGGAATTATTCTTGGACTGGAAAATTCAGGGCCAGAGTTTGGAAATTTCCTTTCTGTGTGGAGTAACAAGATGTACGGATTGACATCAGGAGGGGTATGATTCACCAGTCACAACTGGAGAAGAAAATCACAATAAAAATTGCATTTACAACTTACTGCACTACAGCATGCAACAATATCACAATTCACAACTGAAAAGCGTACAAAACCTATACTCACTTTCCACTCGTAATATGACGTGCATCCCTGTACAAACATACAATTAGCTGTGTATTGAGTCATCGAAGTCCAAAATAATGTTGTCCTTAAAGAAAATGAAGTGATTCAGAGGAGAGGGAGGACACGAGGAAGAGGTCCCTTAAAGGAGTCTTCGAGGGTGGCAGTTTAATAGACGGATGCAGAATTAGGGTGGCTTGCGTTCGGAATTCGCCCCATGAGGCAACGAGACCCCAAAATTCACCAAGATTGCCGTATTGTATAAATGTCAAATGTTATGTATTTGTAGTCACGTTCGCAATTTCCTATTCCTGAGGAAGTCAAAGTGAGCTAAAGAAGAAGCAATACGGTTTGAAGAGGAATTTATTGAGCTGCTATCCATCCCTTTGGGTTTTGAGGTGGCACCCATTCCACCCCATTGTGGTGGACAAGAAGACCACCTACTTCTTTAGAAATTCCTTGAGTACTCATCCATCAACGTCTTCTAACACAGTCTTCGACACAAGACTTGTACTTGGTGTAAATATAAAGATTCGATTGGCTTTGGGATTTTCTTTACCGTCAGACTTTCTACTTCAAAACAGTTAGTATGACTTATTTCGTTGGGTCTTAAAAGATGGGTGGTTAGAATCGAAATTTCCCGAAGCTGATTTTGAATGAATTATCTCTTTTAACTCTTAAAATGAGAGCAAACTAATAAGAATTACGGTTCAATCTGTATCAATATGAAATGGAAAGCAAACAAATCGAGACTGAGAAGAAATCCCAATAAAATTCAAGATCACTCAGTTGAGTGTGAACTGATGGCAGCCAGCTACATAATCTGGTGATCTTTAAAGACTGGCGAGGTGCTAATTAGTATTCATCTTCTGTCATATCGACCAGTTCTTCTTTGTTGGGCGAGGTCAATTGTCATCGTGAGACGAACAGAACGAGATACAATCCAGAGTAACTTATGTCTGACAGTTTGCATAAATATCTATTCTTTTTACCTTTTACTAACCGACCAGGACAAGAGTTAAAAGGTACTAATTAACAACCCGACTTTATTAACATTAGGAAGAATCTAATCAATAGGGTAACCATTACTCTCATTTTTACCTGAATAATGAGATGTTACTTGCGTTACATTTCCCACCTGGGAAAAACGTGATCAGTTTAGTAAATATTTGAGAACTACCTACCTGAAATATTTTATCATTGGGCTACTACGGGTCTCTGTGTGTGGATGTTGGCGAGGAGTCAAAATATTTTTACGATGTTGGGGATTTCATACAAATTATTTGACGATTTTTATAAAAAGAAGTTCACTTAATGCACCGCGGGTTAAATAAACATTTTATGGAGCTTCCTACTTTGAGAAATTAAAAATACTTCCTTACCGATCCTTCTGGTTGTTATTATGTGCGAAATTATAATAGGGTAAAATATTCAGATCAGTTTTTGTAATGAACAATGCATCAGTAATATAGGTAGTTAAATATCTATTAGATTTTGCAAGTTATTAGTTCATTTCCATACAAGGCACGGTTGTAATTACAATAAAAGAGATTTGTCTCATTAATTCACTCGTCATAAATACATAAGCTTTCATATATAACAAATCCCATCTTCCTACTTCTCTGTCCTTAGAAATTGACAAAGACAATTAAACAACGACTGTGTGGACTGGAGGATTAGTGCGACCATCCTTAATCTATTTCTATTTTTTATCCGCAACGCTGCTCTGTTCTTCTATGATGATACTTTTGATTATCGACGATTCAAATGAAGATTACCTTGAGTGGGACCAACGGGGAAATAAAAGTTTAATCTGAATTTAAATCAATTTTTATTATAACTTGATGATGGGTGGTGATGTCAGTTGGGGAAATTATTGAACAGCCTTATTCACACAATGGAAGGGCAATTCACTTGTAAGATTTAACGACAATGTAACGCGCAAAGTGAATGTGTGTCACGTAGGATTTGTAATGTTTTAGGTTTTTAGTTTTCTAATTGGAGTATTATTCGTCCAGCTGTCCAGCCCGATTAATCTGAAAGTTCTGAATGAGACTACAAAAAAATTACTGAAGACATCCTGGATGAAATATTTGCAACAAGGAATGTTGAAATGCAAAATTGAGTGCAAAACTTCATCTGAGATGATTTATTACATTCTGGATACAGTTTTCCACGTGTTTTTGTTTAGTAAATACACAAGGGTATATAAATCAATGCATATAAACAAATCCAGAGATTAAGTTCCATTTTCACGTTTGGCACGACACACCCAGTAATGTTAATGTGTCTGTGGTAATCACACCAACCATCAGAAAATGCAAATGTTTGTCTCGGCTTCTTAGAGATCCAGTTCTGTGGTTATTGGCACACATTGAATGATATCTGTGAGAGGGTTAAAAAACTTGATTCAATTGTTTAAGGAAGACATTACGCATCATTATCTATTGGATTCATCTTGATGTGTATTTGCAATATTTGCATACGGACGACGCTCGCAGCCCGCAGCTCTCAATCGGCTCTCCTGAGGCTAATTGAAAAGCTTCTTTCTTTGCACACCACTACCACACATAACTTTTTTGCGGATCCAAACTCGCGAATCTCAAGAGAGTTCCTCTTATGCAGGCAGCCCAGCCTCCAGACTACCTGTGAGAGATTACACAATATTATGATGATGATAGTAATTAGGTTGGAATGACTCGTCAGTATCTTCTTAAGAAGAAGAACAATCCCAAGAGCATCCCTCCTCAAGATTAAGACTGTCCATGTGGTCTCTTTGTCTCCTTAATGTTCCATCTTCATAATAGTCACCTAGTTTCGTGAGGTTTTTGTGGCTAACGCATTTTTGCATGCTTTTACCTTGGGCTGGGTCTGTATTTCCTCCAGGTATAAATACTCTGTGGCCTGGACAATTTCTTATCAAAGCATTTCTCAACTTCTCTTAACTCATCCACAGCAGCAATCTCCGATTCTATTTCATCATGAACAAGTCTCTCCTCGTTGTTTTGGTAAGTTTTACACTTAGAAACCTTCAGATTTAAGAGATTAACTAATCTAATGATTCTGTTTTTCGCAGGTTTTGGCCATGTTCGCCTTTGCCTATGCCCAAGAAAGATACCCTGCCGGAGTTTCCCCAGCTTCTTGCCCAAACTACCCATTCTGTAACACCAACGGACTTGGCTATTCTGGACCCGCTGGTTATCATTTCGACCGAACCCTTGGATATCCAGCTGGAATCCACCCAGCTTCTTGCCCAAACTACCCATACTGCTAAGCAGTTTTCACTTTCGATGTTTAAACTCAATTGACTGTTATTTTATTTTATACCAAAAACATCTCGTTTAATCGTGAATGGATTCGGAATCAAATAAATCAAAATTTCATTTTATACTTAATTGCGTTTCATTATTTGACAATTCCTCATGAAAACTTCATCATGTACTCAAAACGCTAAAAACTCACAAAATGTTTGGTGTGCATTGACATTCAATGTCACTGCAGTGTAGAATTCAATATTATCAATTATTTTCAATGTATGTTTAAAAGTTTTTACATGATTTGTTTTGCAAAAAGTAGCAATTTCATTTTCATTTTATTAATAAATCGAACTGAATTTCCCGACGAACTATACTGTGTGCATACCTTTCAATCGCGAATATCTTCTATATAATTCTGTGGATGAAACCAATTACATTATACAATATAAAATTCCGTGAGATGTATTGCTTATTTTCATCGTGCCACTTGAAGGATGCATTTGTAATATGATTGATTTTACTTACATGCCAAAACATGGCACTGGGTTTCAAATGTGCAAAAACGTAAAACACAGAATTGTGGCAAGTAATTTGTTGCTTTTTTGATTTGCAAGTTTATGAACTAAATTATTTATGAATGTTGGCATAACCTTTGGTGTTCTGGTTGTATTGTAACAACTGAATGAATAAGAGGCAGTTTGTTCTAATGGTTTGATACCCGCATGCAATGTCAACAGATTCTGAAAGTTATTACATGATTTGCTATTTCACCGTTGAACAAAGTAGCAATTTAATTTTCAATCTATTAATAAATTAAACTGAATTTCCCGACGAACTGCTGTGTGCATACTTTGTGCGTCAATCGTGAGTGGCGAAACCAGTTGCTTCATAAAATTTACAATTCCTTTCATTTTATTGCTTACATCCATATCAATTAGATTAAAGCAAGGAACTTGTGTAACTACAACACAGCCCAAGAATAAAGGTAGTCCAGCAGAATCCATATGAAATAAAACACTGTAATACAATAGGAAGTTATGTGTTCCATTGTTGCGCATCATACAATCATACTACCGTAAACCTACACTGGAATTCATGTCACCACATCTTTTACGAGTAAAAAATGGCTAATATTACAGCAGCTGCGATTAAAACTATTTTTCCACAACCTATCATTAAAATACTTAACATAGCCAGTACAAACGTGCCATCCACATGCCTTGAGTTAAGCAAAAATTAATTATGTCCGTCAACAGTGTTTCTTTCGTGTCCAGAGGTATGCAATATTTTTTGCACATTATCCTTTCCATCCAATCATGGGCTGGGCATTGCGATCTAGACATCGTATAAATACTGGAACGCTTCTGGACAAAGTCATACTAGCAACTTCCATTTCAACAGAAGAACACACACAGTTCTCCACAAACTCATCGGCAAAATGAACAAGACACTTTTCGTCCTTATGGTAAGTTTCTTAACTTTCTAAGATTTGTTTAAGTGTACAACATTTCACTGAATATCATCTAACCTTAAATTTCTGAATTGTTTCCAGGCTTTGGCCCTCTTCGTCGTCGTTTCCGCTCAAGAGAAATACCCAGCCGGAGTTTCTCCAGCCGCTTGTCCAAACTACCCATTCTGCAACGTTAACGGATATGGAGCTCCAGCTGGCTACACTTTCGACCGAGTTAACTTCCAATACCCACCCGGAATCCACCCATCCACCTGCCCAAACTACCCATTCTGCTAAACAGCTAAAAACTACCCTTTGAAGAAAGTTTCAAGAAAGTATTTTTTGTACCCATTCATTCGCATTCGGTTAATTAATTAGGATCAAATCATTACAAACACTACACGTGAGTGTGAGCAATATAAATTGGCCAAGTAAAAAAAACATATTCCCAATTATATTACACTGTGTCTTGAACATTTTAATTTTTATTTTCTGGTCTCCAAAAAGTCATAAAGATTTTGAAAAGCAGGACAGCCCATGGGTAATAATGGTCATAATGTTATGACTTAACATTTTAGTTGGTTGTTGGTTGGTTCCAGTTCCAAGGAAAGTATTTTTATGGTTTTATGACCAGCCATAATTGGTAATGAAGAGATACGATCGCTTCACTCATTTCCCATTTCCACTTTGCGCTTAACTTGCTGCTTGTGCAGCACATCATAATCATTCAACATGATGATTCGTCAAGACTCAAGACTGCGAAGACTGCGAAGACTGCGAAGACGTTTCGTGTTGTAATATAATCTTCTATAGGAAAAAATGATTATAAAACGCAGATTGTGTTTGGTTCTGGTGTAATTATTGTTTAGTGTGGTCTAAGTGAGGACAAAAGGACAACGCCTTCTTTCGTGGTGGTTTGGCAGGTTGGATGCGTTGCGTTGAGGTTGTGGAGAATTGTGGATGAATCAAAAATGCTTGAATTAAACAGGTATAATCATAATTGCGTGTGATTTCGGGTGATGATGATAAAATGCCCAGTTTGATAAGAGAGTGCATGCAACAAACCAATTATTATTATTCATTTAGAGGGCAATAAAGAAATGAACGATTTCTAGTAAAATGTCATAAAGTGTTTTGACACTTCTTAGCTAAAAGGTTAATCCAAATTGGTAATTGTTGGGTAGACTCAAGACTCTAGAAACGACTCTAGACTCTAGAACATGTAGAATGTTAGTTATATGGTGGTGAGTGAGTTCACCCTTGTTCTCGTCATAATCTGAGTGCAATAAAACCTAATAAAATAAAATCTTAATCCTAATCTTTAATCCTTATATGACAAAAACACCTTCAAATGAAATGATCGTATTGCCGTGAATGTTCTTATCGTATCGCACTGTACAGAGAAATGGCTGGCTTTAGAATAATTGTGTGTGATGTTAATCTTATTACTAGAAAACTAGAAGTTCCACTCCTTCAATTTTAGTAAATTCATTCATTCTTTTAATGAATTCCTTCAGTCAGGTGTACGATGCAAGATTAACCCAAGTGCAAAGGATTGTTTGTAATTGGCTTGTTAATTATTTTCATTTACAATTAGTGGAATGGTTTGATAATGGATAACTTTGGAATTTTGTTTGCAACACGTTGTAAAATTCGAAATAGAAAAATATGAACAATTAGTGCGTTGACGAAATATTAGCTAAATTACAAATAAATTAGTAGACAAGCTTCCAAGATTGCATTATATGACTTGAAAGACAGCAGAAGTGTAAGTATGAGTCAACCTAAATTGAATTTAAATTTCTTTGAGTGATAAAACACTTTACAGCTTTGCATCCATCTCATTCATATTTTTAGACGAAGTAGTGAAATAATTTATCATGGAATGAGCATCTTGGAGTGTGTGAGTATATATATTCCCTTTAGACGATTCCACACAGACTGGTGCAGGGTTTACAATGCTCTGCTGAATAATAGAAGATGATGAAGCTCACCCATGAAATTCAAGTGTCCTTAGAGCCCGAAGTAAAAAGGGAGATGAGCAGGAAGAGCAACAGCATCAGTGTGAGCGTTTTTCTCGGATAAAAATCCAAAAAGTCAAATGAGACTCTGGGGAATGTTCGTTCCTTCTTCCCTGCTATTTTATTGCATTTCATTCTCTTTTCAATCTCAACCCTTCTTCACCTTTCCTTCATCTCATGTCATCTCTTTTTATCGCCTTCTCTTCTCTTCTTATTCTACTTTCAAATAATAACATCTCCGATGTAAAATTGGTTCCAACACCCAACACACATATACCGAGAGATAGATTCAGATAGTGAGATAGTATAGCAGACATACACACGGATGATTGTAAGGAAAACACACAAGCCTTGCATTGCATTTCTTGCTTCTACAAGATAACCTGCTCAACAATAAATAAAGTGATGCTCACTCACTCATGGATTCATTCACTTTATCCTTCTTTTTATGACGTGAGATTTCATTTGACACGGAGATATTATTACACTTTCCTTGTCTTTCCTTCTTCTTCTTCTTTCGAAGTTTTATGGAAATTCCACACGAAATGAGTTCAGTTTGGGAATAAAATCATACCAGACTTTTCAAGGGATGTGTATAAAGGAGATTTCCAATTTTATTCAGTTGGTTGAGCAGTATTTGTGAGTTCAAAGTAGGAAATACGAAATTATTATGAAATATTGGGGGTATTCAAAGTAACGCTTCGCAAAGCTTATTTAGCTAAGTTGCTAAGTTGCGAAGAATCTAACGTGAATACG
>JAQGAD010003048.1:0-11382 GCA_034696625.1 Isotomurus palustris
GCGTCTGGGGACACACAGTTGCAATCTACCCACTTTCCACTCTTCGAGTTGAAAGTTGGGTAGTATCTCATCTACAACATCACTACGTGAAAGTTTGTAAATAAATAATGAGGACGAAAACAAGAGCAAGCAGTGAAGCAGGTTACCTCGAAGTAGCTTAATTACTTAAGTAATTTACTTGCACTTTCCTTACATCTTCTAACTAAAGTACTTTCCTCTTTTATGGTGATGAATTCTCCCGAAATAACACACACCGAGGGTTCACAAGGTTGTTGATGTTAGTATAAACAAATGCCGTTCTTCCACAGATGGGCATACATTGCTGATGATATTGAATGAGTACTTAAACACAGTCAGTGTAACTGTAGATATATACGGTTCAATTACTGGCATCTCTTGGTGTTACTTCCTGAGAATCTAGTGAAATTGAGTTTTCCCTATAAAAACACGTAATACAACAACACACAAGACAAATATTCAATTCTAGAAAGTTTGTCTACAAAAGAGATACGTGACTAGTGCCTTAGAATAAAATAAATGTTATTCTACACTATGAGGATTACTGAGGCAAAGGCAATAAAAAGAATAGCAATGATTGATTCGGGTACATTTTGATTGCAGTACGAGATGCTGACAGGCTCGTTGCCATTCCAAGGTTCTAATCGGAAGGAGACGATGGTGCAAATCCTGAAGGCCAAGTTGGGAATGCCTCAGTTCCTGTCGCCAGAAGCTCAGTCGCTACTTCGAGCCTTGTTCAAAAGAAATCCTGCCAATCGACTTGGAGTTGGTAAGAAGATCACAACAGATCACTTAAGTTTAAGTCTTCCATCTACTGCTATAATAAAAAAGATTTCCAGACTGGTACTTACGCACACACACTCTTTGTGCAATTTCAGGAGGAGTCCAGGAAATTAAGTCCCACTGTTTCTTCCAGACTATCGACTGGGACAAACTTTACACGAAAGAAGTCATTCCACCTTTCAAACCAGCTGTTTCCAGAGCAGACGACGCATTCTACTTCGACTCTGAATTCACTTCCAGAACTCCCAAAGGTGTAAACCAATACTAAAATATAATCTTCGTATTCTCAGAAACTAAAGAATTCCTTCCTTGCTTCCTACACAAGTACAATGCGATTTACAAAGTCCCTGGGGCTACCGGAGATGTGACTATTTTAGTCCTTGTTATTTTGCAGTTCACACACGTTCTCATCCTGAGAGTCTGTGACACTTTCAAAAGCTCTTGTTTCATGCACACAACTTTCTGTAATTTAATTTTCTCAAAAAGCTACTACACTTTTACTAACTATAAAAGCTTTGTTGAGTTCTTTCGTGCCTGCAGCTAAGTTCCAACGCATCAGATACGCAGAACGGATTTGTATTCCAATTTTTATGACACACAAAATAATACTTTATCATTTATTCCAAGAAATGAGTTTCATTTCAGTTCAAACGAGACTTGTTTATTTGAAGGACAAGACTTTTCTGGGAAACGAGTTTGTGAGAGAAATGTTTGTTTTTTATTCGGGAATTTATATTAATAAGGATGATTTATGTTGAGCAGACTCACCGGGTGTGCCCCCGTCTGCAAACGCCCATGAATTATTCCGAGGCTTCAGCTTCATTGCTTCGTGCCTCTTGGACGACAATATGAACGGGTCTCCAGTTTCCGCAACAAACATCAAGTCGGTTGCTTTTCATCCTCATCCAACTTCCTCGTCATCTTCCAGTGGAGCTCAACCTCCAGCAGACGCCAAAAAACCTATCCCAGATAGATTTAAGTCGGTACGCAGAAAAGACAACACACCTCAATCCATTAACATCTCCAAACAAACAAACATGAAATGGCTAAATTGATAAATCCCTTCTTTTGTCGTAGGTCATAAGAACGAACAATATTCTAGATGATTATGAAATGAAAGAGGAACTGGCGAGAGGTGCTTACGCAGAATGTCGTCGATGTGTTCACAAGATCTCCAAGGTTGAGTATGCTGCGAAGGTAAGCCTAATAAGCGCAGTAGCTAGTGGAAAAATCCCAACTCCAACACTACGCAAATATGACGGAATTCGCTAATAAATCCTCGTAATTTAATGCATTTCCAGATAATTACGAAAGGATCCAGAGATTGGCACGACGAAGTTGACATTCTCCTCAGGCACAGTCAGCATCCGCACATTGTGACCCTGTACAGCGTAAGTCGCTTGTCTTCCAGGCGTACTTAATGTCCCATCTAATTAGTTATCTAATGCATAAACCTAATTATCAGGTGTACGATGATGGAGCGAAAGTCTATCTGGTCACTGAGCTGCTTAAAGGAGGAGAGCTCCTGGACAAAATCCTCTCGCACAAAAGATTATCGGAAAGAGATGCAGCGGATGTGACACAAGTGTTGGCAGAGACTATAGGCTACCTCCATCGAAATGGGGTAAGCAAATAAAGATACCCTGTCGCCTCGATTAATATTTACAGTGGACATGAAAGAATGCTTGTAAACAAACGCGATTTTATTGTTTCAGGTTGTTCATCGAGATCTCCAACCATCGAATATTGTGTATGCCGATGTAAATCAACGAGCAGATGGGATTCGTGTATGTGATTTTGGATTTGCAAAGCAATTGCGAGCGGAGAACGGTCTTCTCATGACGCCGTGCTACACAGCCAACTTTGTAGCTCCCGAAGTGCTCAGAAAACAAGGCTACGATGCTGCTTGTGATATTTGGTCTCTTGGAGTGATGCTTTTCACGATGCTCTCTGGGTAGCAATTTAGAAAAGATCAATTGCATCCTTCGTAGCTTTTGTGCAAAACAGTGCGAAATAACATCTCCCCACTTGTGTGTTTTGTAGGAAAACTCCCTTCGCAACTGGAGCAAGCGACACACCAGCGACGATTCTGTCTCGAATAGGAACTGGAGAAATAGACGTAACATCTGGAAACTGGGCACACATCTCAGACACAGGAAAGTCTCTGGTACGTCGGATGTTAGACGTGGACCCGAGCAAGCGACCAACTGCTAGAGAAGTTGCTCATCATCCGTGGATCCAAAATAGATCAAACTTACCTGCACAATCGTTACCAGTAGCCTATCCTGCTTCACTTAAGGTAAGAACGGTAATAAAGTACAATGGAAGTTCTTCCAGCAATTAACACTCGATTGTATTTTAAGTATGCTTTGGATTTATTTTTATGCAGAGTGCCATCCAAGCGACATACTCAGCGATTTCTCAAAGTCCCAAGGCTCCTCCGCTGGGTCCTGTGGTCCAATCAGAGTTAGCAAGGAGACGTCAACGCTCCCGACCTCAAAGTGGTTCAACTTCAGACACGTGAAGGCATTTATTTGTAACCCACGCTAACGCTGAGCGCCAACAACATTCCTACAAAAACTTAACACTACCTAGTCTTCTTGATATTCATGTGTGTGTACTCTACTACTATGTAATTCTTAACTGTTCTACATAAAATATAATCTTCTTATCCTATAAACCACACCGTATTATAATTAATTATGATACCTTACATTTCCTTTAGCATTAATTCATCTACAGATTTCTACTATCTACTTATTAAGCCATATAAGCTTAATTAAACATGTATGATTCATCATACCCTTTTATTTTCAATGTCATACAGTAATAAAACTTGTAGATTCATAAAAAATATTCCTTTAAACAATTGTGTATAACCAGTAATATCTGTAAGAATATATATCTTAATTAATTGGAATCAAATTCACAGAACTGCTAAATAACTGTGTGTTAATGTGAAACTAGATGTACTATATTATAATTCCTTATTGTACTTTTAAATTTTAAGTAGACATTCACATTGTTGTAACAATTAAACTTACAAACGTAATATTGTGTTTTTAACTTGAAGATGTGATTAATAAGAATTATAGCAAGAATGAATATATCCCCAATACATTTCTAGTTTGAAGTCGCTCATTTAAAATCATCTCTGGAATGCATCGTTTAATCATAACTCTGACCGTGTGAAATAATATGATCAGAAGTGACATATTCGCCCAGTCATTTCTACATTTTAGAACTTTAGACGACCAGAGTCCATCCAACGATAGGGCAAATGACAATAGCCAACGCAAGTCCCGTTCCCTTCCACAAGCCCAATCGTAAGAATCCATGTTGTCGAAGTCCAGCCAGCCAAGCCAGTGTGACGCAAACTCCTCCAAGTTCCTTAACTTCCTCCCAAGCCATTCCTTTCTCCTTCGTCAAGTCATCCAACCACAACCAACGCTCATCGGAATGTACAAAAGCGAGTGCAATCCTCATAAGCGTCAGAACCCCAAGGGAACAGCAATAGATGGAATGAGCAAATGTCAATCGGTCCATCACCTTCCACTCAGGCAAACTAATCTTAGCCACTTCCTTGAGTCCTTCTTGACAAGCAACGACCACAAATCTCACCGCGAATGAGAAGGAAACCAAAGCAGCCACGCCATAAACAGGCTGTGAAATAAATGAGCATTTGCAATTTGCAATCAGTCTGCAATTCATCTGCGCTTAGACTCTAGACAAACTAATAGCCGTCGCCTACACTCTGGCACTCTCCTAATATTTCAAATTTCAATTTAAAAAAGTACGAAAGATTAAAAGTACATGACTCACAATCCAAAGGTACGGATCCGGATCATTTAATTGAACATACGAGGCTGCAAGGAAGAACAGCCCTTGGAGAAAGGAAAGCGACGAGAGGAAGGTAACTTCTCCCAGCGTCGTCTCAAGTGTCCCCATGTTGAATGTTGACGTTCGACTATTAAACGGATGACGAATGGCGACAGTGTAGAGATTGTACGGATGAGTAATGTCTCTTGTAGTTATGTTAGATGACTGCGTCCTTCCACTTGTCACTGCGGAACTAATAATGAAATATGATCGACTCTCTTCGCGTCATTTCCACCTGGAGAGAATTAATTTTATACCCGAGGAGATCTTTCAATGATGTCTCGTATTCTGGTGAATGCTTAGAATGCTTACACATACATGACACGAGAAATATAGAAGCATTAATCCTTGTGGAAGTAGATTTCTTGTCCCAGAGATACTTAATGAATTCTTGTGTGATATTGCTGCTGCTGCTGCTTGATATTGTTGTGTGGGCAGAGAAACTAATTAGATCGGGAATGCAACAGAAGCTCAGAGCAGGAGCAGATTGAGTCCAACAGGTGAATCGGAATCGGAAGATCACGCGATGAGGTCGATGAGGATTCACAAACTAATAATGCCAGGTGCCATTATTAAGTAATGTAGGTTTAGTTATGAAAGACCAAGAATTTTATTTGTCAGGATTCTTCTTCACATTGTGTCTCAGATTGTAATCTTAATAGATAAGCAGGAAAGTAACAAGTCGTGATATTAAAGATAACGGCCAGCAGTGGAGCTACTGCAGCACGGCTTCTCTACGTCTTAGAAGATGGGTTTTTAAGAAGAAGACAAGAAATGAGGACTCTGCCAATGAAATCAATTAGACCAGTTGGCTCCATTCGTCATTTACAGGAGTTTATTAATAAAAGACGGAGAGATAAGGAAGAACACGCAGTCATCTCACTCTACCTTTTTTGAATGTCACAATATAGATATTATACAGATATGTATCGACTCTGATAAAAATATGTCTGAGAAGAAAGGGAGGTCAGAAGAGACGCTTTTTCACTATGGATGCGGTGTCTACTAAACTTGAGGCTCGTCTTCCGTCCGTCGCGTCAAACCGAATTGTGGCTTGTCCCGCAAAAGCGTCCGATTGCTTCCTTTCGTTCTTCGCAAGGAAATGAACCACAATCGCCATCGCTGATGGCATGTCAATTGTGTTGTCAACTACAATAGAAAAAACATTTATGTTTTCAGACTTTGCTATAAAATCCACCGTTAAAATTAATATTTCAAACTAATGGAAAGAAGCACGGAAACTTACAATAGGCGAATTCAATTTGCTTGGTTTTTGGGTTCATTCTCGATGTCTTGTTCCCTGTAAAGAAAGTTTGTTCGTTTTAGATTTCCGAATAAACCAACTCACTAGCAAATGAGAAAATAGCAATTGAGATTATGTTACTTTTAGCAGCAGCATTCATGAGTTCAGTGAGTTCGACATGATCTTTAAATCCAGGGCAGACATTTTCGACCAACTTGGTGATTTCAGGTTTCCCCAAAGCTCCAACACAATCTCTATCCAACTTCTTGAACGCCTTCTCCACGTCTGCAAGAGAAAGCAGGCAAACCCAACACGAGCTTAATTTAATAGTACGAAGGCTAAGGTTTGTTTCACATCCGACCAACATGAGAACTTATTTCCATGTTGGAAGAACACAAAGAAATAAAAGACATCAAAGAGGATGCTCAGACAGATTGAAGAAGGGTACTTACAAACTTTAGATTCCCTCAGCACTTTCTCCTCCTGTGGAAAAATCAAATGAGACTCAATATTACAAGTGAAACTCAAACTCTCCACACCACTTCCAACTTCCAAACTTCCAACTTGAATGAGATCTAATGAATGAATGAACGAACAATGGGATTCCGGTGATAAAAAATACAAAAAAACTCTATGGAATATGGACTGTGGAATTTGGAAAGGTACTTTCCCCAGGGGTAAAGTGAAACCCACATGCACTTTACAGTAATCTGTCTGTGTTGTTTAACTGTGCAATCCTTTCCCCGCACTCTCACCACGCTATAGAATTACTTGTCCTAATTCAATTAAAATTCCTTTTCTTCTACGGCTGGTGTGTGCTAATTCCTAATTCCCAACTTTTTTCACACCACACGAGTCGAGGTATGTAATAAAATTACCACCACTAGAAACTATTAGCTAGAAAACTAAAATGTAGGCCACACTCACCATTTCTGGTGTGATGAAAGCTTAAAGCTTTAATTCCTCCTCGAAATGTTTCGGAAACGGTAAAAGTGCGAGTGGTAAGTTTGGGAGTAGTTATTAAGTAGACGCTCGGTGGCTCAACCCGTTCGAAGTAACGATTGCGAATGTGAGGTATTCTCACCTCTCAATCTGACTTTTATACTTGCATCATTGCACACCGGATTGAAAGAAAACTACGCTCACATTGTAAACGAATGGATGGAGCGTTTCAAAAAAGTGAGGGTGGCCTTTGGCACTTCCACTAAAGTGATCTGTAACCACTTTAATATTCTTAATGTATTACACATGAGAGTTACACTCTACGCCGTTTCTACTGTCGGCAGCTGGACGAGTCATAAATTGTCCACCTTACCAATTCGTCTCACGTTACTCCCTCAAATGAGCCATTTACACATTCTTCATTTAATTTTACGCCTCTCCAGCCAACTAATCTTTAATTTAAAACACCGTCTACACAGTCACAGTCCTGCATGAATTTGGAAACATATCTCCTATCCTATAAATGTATCATATAAAATCAAACAACCTTGTAACAAGTACACGAAATCAAGTAACAAGTTACCAAAAGAAGAACTCTACACTCACACAATCCCTCAACCCTCATCTTCCTCGCTAATACCAAATTATGCAAAAGTGTATCAATATCAAATGTGATGATCATGAAGAGGAGCACAACTCTCTCGCAGTTTTATTCATTGAGCATGCAACAACTCCGCCACAGCTCATGAATTTGGCTCACATTCCTAATTGCAGTCACACTTCCCACAGAAGCCCATCTTCATCTCCTCGAAGATCTCATGCAACGGAGAAAGATTATCTTTGTCAACCAACACATTCCTCAATCCAACCTTTCTTATCGGCTCCTTCTTCTTCCAATTAATCGGTTGTCCTTGCATCCACCCCACATAGCCAGTCTCCTCTCTCTCTCTCTCTTGATTCTATTAAACTACACATTCATATTCATTTCAGTTATTTTTAATCCCCCATAAATCTTCAACAGCCCGTTACACCAACTGTACGAATTAAAAAAAAGTCTCAAGACATAAGCCACACAAGCACAAGCTCACCCTCATCCACAGAGGAAATAACGTTGTCTCCACCCAGCTTAGTTAGTTTTTGTGTAAATTCCCCCTGTGGAATGTGCTAATGAGCAAGTGAGCAGCAACCACAGGATCGTCTTGTGTATTTATTCTGTGTGTGTAGCCTCGGATGCAGGAGGCACGTGCCAATTGTGGATATAGGCCAGTCGCGTCATTCAGAGAGGGGAAAGTAGCCCACCACAACTTCCTTCGCTTTCTCCAGTCTCATTCATGCGACCATCGGCACGTGGCAGGTCATCGCAGGGCTCACATCGTCCGGGTCTTTTCCATCTGGAGAAAGCACCTTTCTCCATCCCCACCAACCCGGGTTTCTCTCCCTACCTCACGCATGAACTTAGACTCACGCACTTTCTCACACACAAAATGCGTGTGTCACTCAAAGCTGAGGTTCATTCAGAATCTCTCTCTGTCTGGCTTTCTCTCTTCCTTCCTCTTCTAACTGAGAACAATGTGGTCACCACCGAGACTCATTCTGAACAATGAAATCACTAGTAACGGTGGATGGGCTGGTGGGGACGCATTCCACACGTCTTCTTCTGCCGCTAGCCGAGGACGGAGGGGACTTAAGGGCAGGCAGAAGAGCAAAAGCAGCGGAGCCTCTCCTCAGAAGTACCCGTACGACGAGGGCGGAGAAGTCTACGAGTTCATCAATGTGATTGAGACAAGTGGAGGGGGTGGAGGGTACAACTTGGATTACTACGAAGAAGAAGAAGATGGAGACTTCCTCAGACTTTGGAGTCGAAGTGGAAGCCACGCTAGCGGACTTCTTCAGGTTCCAAGTACTCAAACGCTGTTTGAAGAATGGACGCAACAGAGTTGCAGTCAGGGAGGAAGGACGCAGCGATCGTGTTCCATCACAGTTCCCATTCAGAGGAGGTCGATGGAGGGGGTGGATCGAATGGGGGGGAGTGGTGGGGGGAGTGGCTCTCTCTTCGTTAAGCGACGATGCAGCTCAGCAAGTCCCAAAAGGAGGAATAGCAACAACAACAGCAGCAACAACGTCCTACTGGGTCAACTAGGCCCGCAGCCCAGTTTGTGTAGTCAGTTTCAGGGAGAACTGAGACGAGCATCTCAGGTAAGCTTAATTATCCTTAATTAGTCAGTCTGAATTAATTACTCTTCCTTCGTGTTTAAGAACCATATCTTCGTCTCTTACAGATAAGTTCAACAGCATCAGAGAAACGTCGTCGTCGCCGTCGTTCCTCAGGAGCCCTCACACGTCGTCAGTCTCTGACTGGAGGCGTCTCTTGTGCGTGGAGCAGCTCCAGCAGTTCTTCCCTCTCGAGTCCTTCCTCTCCGCTTTCCTCCTCCAAGAAACCTCTCCTCCCCACCTCCTCCACCAAAAAAGGAGTTGGCGGAGGAGGAAAGCGAAGTCACCACCACCGACCAAGTGGGTCCTCCTCTGCAGCCACCAACCCTCCTTCCTCAATTGGCAGTGGAATCAGCGGAGGAAGCGACCACCGTCTCAAGAAGCCCCAGCAGCGTCCTTCATTCGACGTAGTCATCATCGGTTCCCCCAACGTGGGAAAGTCCAGCCTCGCAGCGACGTTCTCCAAGAACTACTTGGGGAGTCGCTCAGGAGGAACGTCTTCGGGGAGTGACCAGGGCATCGGGAGTGACGAAGATGAGGATGAGGACGAAGATGACTGCCATGACCGTAAGTACACCACCTCCATTCCTACCTGCCTACCTGCCTGCTATACAACTTGCTTTCACTCTCTCCTCCAGTGGAGATGCTGTGGCACGTGCGTGACGTCACTCCCTGACACACTTTCCCTCACGCACCCACCACCACCACACGCACTTTAGTAACAAGTGGCTTTTCCCTACACGCACTTTCTCCTTTCTCCACTTTCTCCTACCCGTCTCTACTCCTACCCGCCCTGCTTACTGCCTGTACTACCTTTCTCTTCTTCTTCTTTCTCTGTGTACGTGTGAGTAATGAGGTGCCTCTATTTGACAGAGGACTTGTGTCCGGGAAAAGCAGTGACGTATCACCCTCCAGGATATCCCTTCACTCTCCGCATCCTCCCCCAGACGACCTCTGCCCTTCCCCACCTCTACAAGTTCGAAGGAGTGGTTCTCCTCTATTCCGTGACATGCAGGGACTCCTTCGCCTTCGCAAGGTCGGCCCTTCGTTCCATGCCTCCCTCTAAGGCCGTCCTTCTCGTCGCCAATAAGAGCGACCTGGAGAGATCGCGAGTTGTGTCGCAACTCGAAGGTCGCTCACTCGCTACAGCTTACGATACGAAGTTCATCGAAATCTCATCCTCTCTAGATATAGGCATCGAGGCACTTCACACCGGACTTGCTGCTCAGATAGGCTTAAGAGCCAAGGTTCCCTGTAATATTATAGAGGGAAAGTCTATTGGCATTCCTCAGGTTAAGTCCGCAACCAGAGCTAAACTCACTGCGCTACTTAACAAACTTGTGTCGCTTAGAGGGGGACGGGGATCATCAAAGTCTTGTCTTGATTTACACTCTCTCTAAATTAACATTAGCACCCTATGCAGAAATCAAAGCTCACACTGTTTTCTCAAAGGTGCAATGAATGAATTAAATTGTCTTCAAGAAGGTGGGTGGGGTTAAGGGGGTGGGGAAGAAATAGAAGATTATTAACGGAGATAAAAAAGTTTACTTTGTTCATTGTTGAACTAAAGCGCAACCTCACTAATAATAAAACTGCACTTGAGCATCAATACGAAATATTCATGCACGCAATACGCAAACTATACGAAATGTACTAAAAACTCAAGGAAAATGTTAACTCTGCACCTTTTATCTTTCATGAACTTTCGGCCCAACTATTATATACTACTACTACACATAAAATATGTATGCTCGTGTTCTCTACACGCATTTCTTGTATATGTCAGTAGTTTGTGTAATGTCTTGAAGATATTCAGAGTTAGCTTCATTTATCAGATATACAAATGTCTATTTAACTTTTCCTGTTGTAACTAAACGTAATTAAGTAATATTAAGATGTCATTACAGTTCAATAAATGCTGGAGAAGTGGTTCGGGGATGTAGAAGATGCATTCAAAAGTAGTATTTTCAGCTTTGGAAGAATTTCTTTTTTTTCTCGATGCACAGAATTTCATGAATAACCGTCCTACCAAAGCAGCAGAAATGTTTGAACTTGAAAGTTATGACGATTTCTAGTGCACTTTTTACCAAACAAAACAAGAAATTCGAGTTTTGAAGTGTTTGAGAAGCAAGGTTGCTAGACGCTTTTTGTTGTTTTCCGTCGTCTCCCTGCAATAAGCGAGATGAGATAAGCGCAGCCACGACAACAACAAAAAGCGTCTAGCAACCTTGTTTGAGAAGGGTCTTGTGAAATCTGCTGTGAAATTCACAGACCATGCAGAACACAATCAGGCAAGGAACTATGCA
>JAQGAD010003049.1:0-11381 GCA_034696625.1 Isotomurus palustris
ACCTTACTCTCAAATAATATTAATCGACAACTAGTGATTTCAATGTCGACTCGATTGCATAATGAAAGTACACAGTTTTTTGCTTTGCTTAATGTTTTGTTTATTCCAAAGCCGTAAACGACATAACGCAATTTTCTACATGATTCGTATCTCATTTCACATGATTAATTAATGAATAACTCGACTACTGCCATCATTGTCTTTCCCTATTATCACTGGTAGTCTCATGATATCGTTTCCTATAAGGATAAGGAGTGTACAGCGAAGCTCTTCTGCGGATCTTGCATTGTTCGCTTTCATTTGAAAGATCATTAGAGGATTTCTGACCGAATACAATAAGAGCATCGATAAATTCGGAGGGCTGTCCCGTTTCCTCCTTCATTTGCTGCAGAGCACTCGTATTGGAAGTAAAGTTTCCGAGACTTTGTCTTCGTGCAGCAACAGAAGACTCAGAACTTCGACTGGCTGTAGCAAACTCATTGGGACCGAGACTTAAGCGATTAGACCTTCGGATAACCAACGAGGAGTCAGTCGTATTTGATGGTGTCTGAAATGTACACATTTTTGACGTCTTGTCAACTTATTCAACTGAATTTCATCCCACATGGGCTTAAACTTGTATGCTGTGTCTCACCTTAATGGCTGTAGGAAATATCCTTTTATTTTGACTCACAGCTTGTTTGAAGTCACTTATGAACTTTGAAATGAGTCCAAAGAATTCTTTAATGTTACATTCTTCTGATGACGACAATGCAAGATAAGCCATGAGTTGCTTCAGTTGCTTGATTGCACTTTCCCATCGCCTAATAATCCTGTCCACAGTTTTTGTGGCCTGAATTACAAAACTGATAACATCCGAAACTCCGTCCTAAAATATTTCATCACAAAATCAATTCAACTTCTAATCATCTTCCTATTTCCATATTGATTGTGAACTCTAGCTCACCGAATAATCTAAATTTTCTCCATTCATCTGAACCATGTCGATTTCATCTCTGACTGACTGCAGTCCTTTTTCCGTCTCTTTCAAAAGAGCAACGCATTCATCTTTGGATATTCTTGCAGCTTCTTCAACATGCTTGAAATCCTGGTAAAAGTTCAAGGCATCAGGGAAATTAGTTTCCACACATTTTACGATGAAATTAAGAAGTGATCCTTTCCCATCCGTAGATTTCTTGCTTCCCAGTTTAGTAAGACTCTGAAAGTGACAGAATCAAAAGCTCAGTAAAGTTTTGCGTAATTAAAACTACCTCCACAGTGTTACTTACATGAATTTCAAAAGCCTTGACTCGTTCATCATCATTCTTGACAAATGCCTTATTGATAATTATCAAAATTACTTCCAAAATTTTAGGAAACTTGGTCGACTGTTTCACAGAGTCCGTAGCAGACTCCAGTGTTCCAATGTCGGTCTCAAGGGTCTGGATCGTCTCTTCAAACCCCAAAATGAAATTCATCACCTCCAATTTCTGAGAGCAACGAGGAATTTCTGACAGTTGCTTCAGGAAATGATCCTCCTTACAAAGAGAGTCGGGCTTAGATCCATCGACACTTTCAAAAATTGATTTCTGAAATTCAATAAAGTAAAATCAATACTAAAAAATACTGAACATGATCTACATCGAATAGTATAATATGCAAAAAGTACCTCATCATCTTTAGGCATAATCTGTGTAAGAATCTGTAAGTCATCTGCCGTAAACACTTTCGTATTGAGTTCCTTCAGGCCGGACATAATTCTTGCAGCTGACAAATGATTCAGTCGCTTTGCACAAATTGCTGCAAAGTCAGGTAAAATTCATTTCAATATATTAAAATGTCTTCAAATTCATTCGAGAACAGTCAGCACTAGTTTTATATTTCAGCTATCATAACATACCAACAGCGTTCCTTCGCTTTTGACTCAACAATGACACTGAAGATGACTGGACCGGGGAGATCGGGGCTTCAGCAAGCTTAACGTCAGCTAAATCGTCGGCACATAAAAAATAACCTAGTGTTTTCTTTTTGCATCCAACAACTGAGTTTAAACTTACCCAAATTATCTACTTCTGCGGCTGATTTGTTGAACTGACCCTCAATCATCCTCAACTCCGTCTGCAACTGCTCGTTGTCTCCTTCCACGTCCAAACGCAATGTGAAGAAGATGGAATCTCCAAGGTAGGTGTGGTCGAGGGGGGTGACAGGAAGAATCTTGTGGGTCTTCCCAACGCTACTGCTGCAGAACAGAGGAATCTCAGGCATAACGGGTGGTGGAGGTGGTCCGCATCCTCCTGAAGGTTCTTCTTTTTGCTCAGCAGGTTTAATCAGCAATTCTTGTTCGGTTTCGGTAGGAAGTTGAAGTGGGATAATTTCAAGTATAATAGGTTTGTTGAATTCCTCCAGAAAAGGGGGCCTGCTGCTTGGCAAAGGAGGTGGAGGACTCTCCACTTTCACCTCGTCTGGAATGACCGTATCTTCCACTTGGAAATCATCAATTGCTGTCTCCTCATAATTTGCCTCTGTCTCAACAGTTTCTGCTTTGAAGTAACTTGTACTTTTGGAAATTTCTGTGATCACAGTTTGCTCTGCTTCTTCTTCCTTATCGACTAGAATTCGAGCAATTTCTTCCAGGTTGACTCTCTGCAGGTCTTCGTTTGAAGGAGGAGACACGCTAAGTTCGTCAAGTTCTTCTGGAAAATCTGTAACTTCTACTTGCTCTTCTGAATTTACCTGATCTTCAATAATCTCAGCATCTTCAAGGAATGAAAAACTTCTTGAAATAGTATTGAAAGCATCAGTTTTGTCATCATGATTGAAATTATTCTCCACGAAGTCAAGAGTTGGCTGGTGCTCTTCAGGGAAGACCCGCTTGGTCAACGTGTACACTGAAAAGGTCTTGGGAGCAACGTAAATGTCGTACATCTTTCCATTAGACTTCCACGGCTGGAGTTCAATGTCTACGGGACAGATTCTTCTTCCAGGAATCAAAGATGATTTTAATGAAGGATATGAAACAACGGGAATTTCTTCAGGTTCTACAACAATGCATTTCTCTTTCAAATGATTTTCTAAGTCATCTTCTGTTTCTGATGGTGGTGGAGGTGTCTCAAGCACGAGAGTGTAAGGAACTTCGAGTGTTTCGAAAGGAGAAGTGGCAATCGGTGTCGTTGAAATACGAGGACACGGTGTGTCCTGTGAATCTACAGCTTCTACAATAACGGCCGGAGGAAATGCGGGAAGTTTTTTTTGTGACTTCTCGGATTTCGAAGGAGTTGCTTTTATCTGTAATTTCGATCCAGTTGAGACGGAACTCCCAGTTTCCTTCACCTTTTTCGGTTTTAATTGTGGATTCTTGATAAATCCTTTGCTTTTCTTTGGGGATTCGTAAGAGTCATCGGTGATTACTTCCACGGTCTCAACTTTCAGAGGAGCAACGACGAAATCAAATTCAGAGCTGGACTCATCCAATCCACTGTTGACTGCTGATTCTTCAGCTTTGGTCATTTCTTCTGCTTCTCCTGTTGATGTCTTTTGTTTGTCTGGTCGTGGCTTGGGCACAGGAGGCTTCCTCAGAGACAACGTTGCATCATCTTCACTCGCATTTTTGTACAATTCTTTCAGAGTCTCAATGGTCATTCGTTCTACAGGAACTGGTGGTGGTGGCGCTCGAGGTCTTCCAGCTTTCTTTGTACCGTTCGGATTCCCTTCCGGAACTTTCACTCTTCTTTCAGGCTTCGGCATTCTTTCCTTTCTCTTTGGGGTGGATGTCTTAACAAGCACCATTCCTTCGGTGAAATCTGTCATTAATCCTTCTTCTTCTGGTAGCTCTCTGTGGTGACTCTGCTTGCAGTCTCTAGGTGAGCCAGTTTCTTCACGGTGAGTTAGTAAAACTGCGCCTCCACTTCCGGATTCATTTTTTCCATTGAGTCGATCCATTGCTTTGTTGAAGGAAGATTTGACTCCGTTCAGCAGATTGAAGGTTGCCTTGTACTGTTTTAATCCTGGAACACAAAACGAAACACTTATTATGAATACACGGGTAGTCAAATGATTAATGGTAGTCTCATTTACTTACCATCTGAAGTAGACAAAGAAGTCGCACCGTTCGGAGTCTCAGTCGATCCAGACAGCTTAAACTTCTTTAACGAGTCTGACAGGATGTCTCCTTCAGCCCTCATTCTCCCAAGATGCTCTTCATTCTTCCTTCGCTCTTCTTGCATAAGTTTCTTCATTTCTTCACTCTGTCTCAGAATTTCCGACACTTCCGGTAGGAATTTAGCGGTCCTTGGAGGTTTCGACGGTTCGCCAGAGGCAGAACTTTCATTGTCAGAATTTTGATTTTCTTGTCCTTGTCCCAAAAGCCCCAACGTTCCTTTGGACTTCTTGTCTCGCCGTAAAGTATCCAAAACAGTTTCATTCCGCTTCTTAATCTTGAGTGTATCTCGCTGGAGTCTCCTGAGAGTTTGTTCCAGTTGATCTAATCTTATCGGGGCATTCGAAGAGTTGTCTAAAGTCGCTGAAGGACTGTCAAGATTTGGGGGCATTGTGAACAACAACTTTTATGATATTAACGTTTCTAGATCAAGTCTAAAACGATACTGGAAAAGCGTAAATTCGACTAACCGATATTTCATCCGGTTTGTATGCATCGACTCATCCATTAACAAACATAAATGAAGCGTTCGTTCGTTTGATTAAACTGTGATAAGAATAGTCGGCCAGTGTATTAAGTAGGAAGAGATCGAAGCATGCAAATATAGAACACCGAGTGTAGATCCGATTCAAACAAACTGTCTACTTCCTACCTCTTATCACTTCTCAATAATCTTCTGCGAACTACATAGGTACACCGGTATAGTACACGCTCCTGTGTGATCTCCAATATTGATGATTACTTACAAGACTAGTTCACAGTTTATTCATCTTCCCTTCACAAAAATCACGTAAAATGTTTATTTGTTGTTTTATTGTAGTACGATTACATGAGCTACGACGACTTGAGCTATTTGAAAAACAAAATTATTTGCATAGCCAGAGTGAACTAATAACAAAGAAGCTGCGTAATGTTTGCACCCTGATGACTGAATGTATGTAGGACATCATTAGAAATATTCATAACCGAAGTAAAACTGGTTCAATCTTAACTACATGCTATGCTATGTCAAACTTAATGCAATATCTGATCTCCATACTGTATAACACTTTTCTGCGTCTGTCAAAACTAAAAGTAATTTAAAATCAATTACAACGGTTCCTGGTGACGTTTGCAAGGAAGGAATTTACATTTTCGCCAAATGTGTCTTCAGCTTTTGGTCTGCATTCAAGCAAAAGGCTACCTTATTGGTTCAGACTTATCTCAATTCATATCTGCACACTTCAAGATGTTTTCCAGCTGCTCTAAACTCACGATATTATTTCTTATCTGCATGTCCTCCCTTCACTGCACTCACAGCTCAACTGTAAGTGATCCCAGTGACCTACAAGACCCTGGAGAAAGCAGATTTTTCTTCTGGACCAGTCCTGCAGTGAACTACCAAACATTTCTCTACGCTGTGTCATTTCTATTCATCCCAATAACAATTTTCTGGGTGTATTGGCTCTATCCTCCTGGAAAGTACTACAGCACCATTCCTCCAGCTCCAGGCTACGTCGGCTTCTCCGTCATGAATGAAACGAAGAGAGATTTCCAGCCATCTTCATTCACATCCTCTCAAAGTGAATCCGACGATTCCTTATGGTCTTCTCTAAAGTCAGCATTCTTTACCAACGAATAAACCAGACTATTTATAAACATCATTCTGTCTTTTGATTTGATTCATCTCACTCTCATACAATTTTATTTCTGATTTCTGATCAAGTCACACGTAAGATTTAAAATTTAGGTGGTAGTCTCTCCTTCAACTTCGCCTTCCTCATCTTCTTCGTGTTCTTCTTCGTCTTCATCTTCTTCTTCAGAATTGTGTTCAGCACCTCCTTCTTCTTCAGGTCCACCTTCTCTCCTCTCTCTTGCGAATCTCAACTTTATTGCGTCCAGTCTTTCATCCTCTGGCATTGCTCGATATTCCTCAAGTTCTTGTTGGACTTGAATTTCCTCATCCCTCAACGCCAAAAGCTCACCGTCCATCACATCCGTCTCCAAATTGAGTTCCACCGTCTGAGATTTCTCATCTTGAATCTTCCGTTTAAGTGTTTCCACTTCGTGTCTAGGAGCTACGTTTTGATATCTCGCTTCATATATCTTCAGCCTGGAACCCAATTAACAGAGTTAGCAAACTAATTGAGTCTCCTTTCAAAACTGCCTTTAATAAAAAGTTCACTCCTTACTTCTTCTGAGCATCCTCCAAATCCTTAAGGCACACAGCATAAGCCAAAATGCAAGCCATCCTTTGATCCTCATTCATCTTCACATTTGACAACTGTTCGTCTTCCTCATCTCCTTCTGCATTGTCCAGCCCTTCTATCAAATCTGCCCCAGCGTCGTTATCCGCTTCCTCTGCAGGAACTTCGAACTTCTTCACAGTCGCTGCTGCCTTCTCCATCCGTTCGTCTCTTTCGTGATCCAACAATCGAATCTGTTCCTGCAAGTCTCTCTCCTGTTCATAATGCTCTGCCAATGCTCCTTCCATTCTGCAAAATACAAATTGCACATAATTAATGAGTATTTATAGCACACTTCATACGAAATCATGCTACTCGTCTAGCTTTCTTGTACTTTCTAAGAATCTCCGTAAGACACTGAATAGCCTCATCCTGTTTCTGAATCCTCACCATCAACAGATTCAAATATTGCTGACCTTTCATAAGTTTGTCATACTCCGGAAACTGATACTCCTTCATTTTAGAATATACTAGGGACACATCATGATAAATCCTAAGTTTCTCATGCTGCGCTTCTTTAAACTGTCTTATCCTGAAGTTCAGCATGTCATCATAAGACTTCTTAATATCAAACAGCAGAGGGGCATAAGCTCTGAAGTAAATCACAAGAGTACTGAGAACTCTCTTGTAAATCTTCAATCGCGTAAGAAGCTTATCCATTCCTTCTCTAAAGTGCCTCTCATCCCCTCCACCTCCAGCCGCTCCAGTTGTTGAAACTACCATCGTCGACTTTCCCTTATCCTGTTGAATCCGATGACACCCGTACTGACTCAACTGCGAGTTTATCTGCACCAGCAACCGGCCAACTATATTCGACCGTTTCCCATTAAACTGAGCAATCTTCGAATTCACTTCAGCCAACGCTGCAGGACGATACTGAAGGTCATCAGGGTCAAGCATACGATACCTCACTCCATACTTGGACGGAGGAAACAGCGCGTTCTCAGCATCCATCGACGCTGCTACCGAACCCACGTTCCCTTGATTAGTCATATTCGAAGAGAAGTGCGTCCTTCTTGCGGTATTGATTTCATGACACATGAAAACAGGTTCGTGGGCTCCAGTCTCTTCTTCCTCCTCCTCCTCTTCATCCTTCTTCCCTTCGGAATAGACCCCTTCCCCCCACTCCCCCTCCAAGTCCTCCACGTCCTCCTCCTCCTCCTCCACCACCAATTCGTCTTCCTCCTCCACAACAGCAACTGCAGGAAGTGGAGGGGATGGAGCTGGAGACGGAGGAGACGGAGACTTCACGGTAACTCCAACAATCTTGTTAATCTTCACAGATTTCCTCCCAATCCCACCACCCCCTTCTTTCGCTCCCACCGCAGACATTCTTCCAAATGCAAATTACTAGTAAATTTCTACAGCCAATCAGAGTGATTCTATTATTCTACTATGAAATAATTTTATATCCCCTACAAGTAAACGTTCATATAAACTAGGAGAGATGCCATGAAGGAATTCATACAATTCGTATTTGTTCATCAGGGAATGTCGTTATAGACAACTCTTACTCCCCCAAGCTTCCTATAATAAATACGTACGGAATTCCATCCATTTTGTTCCAGAAGTCTCGAACGATTTTCGATCGATGTTGGACTTTCTTTGTCTCGAAGGACTCGAGTCTCGATTTCCGACGTTCTCAGGATTCAGGACTTCATTCGTCCACGATCCACAGGCTAGGAAGGCTGCTCGAGTGAGAGTTCTCTAAAAGTTCATACAATTTCTAAGTTAAATTTCTAAGTTCGTGTAGACGTCGACGGCAGTATTGACGGAAAAAACATGGCCAGCAACCGGAAACGCCCTCGGTGGGGAATGGGAAGTGGCAGGGTGTTCATCAGCATGACTGAACCCGAGGAAATCAACCGTTTGGGGACTGACTATGGTCGACCTACTATGTAAGTTTTCATTTTCGATTTTCGCCAGAATTCCGTACGGTCGGCAGTCGTGTGGGGTGAGTCGTAGTCATTCGAATTCGAAAATATTCAGAATCCCCGATTGATTCTTTAAAGGTTGGAAAGTGATGAGGAGCCCGAGATTCATTCTGCGGAGAAGACGATCGAGACGAAGCTCAGTGAGGAGCTGGGGATGAATTTCTCCCCGTTTGTCGCCGAGACGCACGTTATCAAGCCTTTTGCGGAAGAGATTGCGGATGGCACGCTTGTGGCTTCGATTGTCGGTCGGATCGTCACTCCAGGGGATTTTTGGGTCATGCCCTTGCAATTCTACAACGACTTGGAGAATCTCATGAAGGAAATGCAGTGAGTATATTTTGTAAACAAAATGTTCTTATGAAGTGGCTTTTCCGTAATAGTTTCTTTGTTGTTCTCAGGCGTATCTACCGTAAGGTCGACACGTCGGCTCACTTGGAACAATGCATCCCACAGATTCACCAGATGCACGTCGGAATGTGCGTAGTTGTGAAGCTGGATGACGGGGACTGGCACCGAGGTCTCGTGGTTGACATCAACAACACAAAAAAGACAGTTGTGGTGAGTTGATCTCCGTTTTTGTTTCTGAAGTATAGAAAGGAGAAAAATGGAATGCATAATAATATTAATAATCCTTATTTGAATCCTCAGGTTCGAGCCATAGACTTTGGCGACATGGAAGAGGTTCCACGGGACAGGGTCCGTTTCCTCTTCAGACAATTTGCGCTCCTGAAGGCTCAAGCTATTCCCTGCATCGCCAGAATGTCGACATTCTATATGCCAAAAATCCCAGGGCGCAACGATATTAATCTTTTTGTGAAGATGGATCGAGGAATTGAATGGGCTAAGATAGAGGGAGACTTGTTCCGAAACATAATCTTCAACAGGCCTGTCATGATTCGGTTTTTGAACCGAGAGAATGGTGACGTAAGTGGAAATCTATTATCATTTAGGTTTGTTGTACTTGTTGGAAATGCATTCAAGCATTCATTTCAATCTTTCAGCCGGAATTGTGGCGTACCAGGAACCTCCAACCGTGGACAGTCTACATTCACTTGCCGAAGGAGGGATTGACAAGTATTGAAATTCCTCATGTCGAAAGGGAGGTCTTCTCGAGGTCCCGTGGAGCCCCATACTGTTACAATGAAATCCGCCAGGAGTTCGTGCAGGGTGAAAAAGCAATTGGCATCAATTTCAACCAAGAGGCTGGATTGGGTACTACGGCAAAGGACAACGAGTTACACTCCTACTATTGGAGTACCTAATTTCTTTTGACTGTCTAAACCTGACTTGTTGAGATGACTCAATCTTTGTTGATTTGTCACTGACCCATAAAAAATCGACAATAAATTATTTAATTAATTTTTGTTAAAATCCTTCGTGGTTGTGGAAAATACGAGTTACCTCAAATGCGGTTATTGCTGGCGTAGGTTAGTGCAGCTGAATTTGGTCTATTATACCAATCAATTCAGTTTACAACTTATTGTTAGTTTATTCTTCAGTTGGTAAGGTGAGCAGAAACAGGGGAACATGACCATTACCAGTGATTCACGTCCATCCGACTACGAGTACGTGCTGCTCGTTAAACAAGTCTCCAACACAGGAAAGGCTGCACCAAAGTTAGGGTCACATTTCACAACGCACACTCGCACCTGGACTGTAGTTATTATCAAAGACTGTCCTTCAGGCTACTTTGCTGCAGTTTATCGCGATGACGCTTCTAAGCAATTTGTAATTGTGTCCAGAGGGGCAAGCAGCATTACAGATTTGTACGAAGGAGTTCAAGGCGTCCTACTCAACAAATGCTCAGCTCAAAAGGAAGATGCCTGTTCTCTCGTGGACTCTCTTGTTGAACATGTTAATGCAGAGAAGCCTGGGTATCGAGTCTCATTCACTGGACATTCTTTAGGAGGATTCTTGTCCGAACTGTGTGCCTATTATGCATACCATTCCCTCAACTTCTCTCCGGTCAACGCTGTCAGTTTTGAAGGTCCTGGAGCAAAGCAATCGCTGGAACTAATTGCTAAGAAGATTGGGAGATATGAAACAATGGAAGAAGACTTCCAATCATTGGACATCGTTAGCTATCTCTGCTATCCAAATTTAGTCAACTCATCTAGCGACCACATCGGATCTGTTTATGGAATCAACGTGGAAGTAAGTGGAGGAGTGTTGGGATCCGTTCCAGGAATGAGACTGCTAGGAAATCACAAGCTACACGAGATTGTCAACTTCTTCCAGAATGTTTGTGTTCAGAAAGATCGGAATTACAAGCGATACTTTATGCTCTCATGGCCCAAAGGATACAATCAACTGGATGTGTTTCTAAAATACGCTGAGCTTAGTAAAGACGGAATTTACACCCTGGAACATGATGACATTGAGAAGGATGAAACTGCTCCTATCACGAATGATGTGACATCAGAGAAGCCGAACGAACTCCTTAAAGCAAGCATAAGCAAGTTGGCCCTGGATGACCACAATTCTTCAGCACAACAGGCACCTCCAAACATTTCCACGAAACCACAAGGAAAGTCCAAGTTTGGAGAATGGTTGAACGAACAAAAATGTCTGAAAGTAGCCAAATACTTCAAGAAGACAAAAGTCCTGGAATCCCTCAGTTCATTCCAATCCCTCCCTGTGCGTCACTTCTCTGTGGAAATGCAAATATTCTTGGACCACTTCTATGAAAAACTTAATCTCGTCTATCGTGACCACGATGAGTCACAGCGAAAAGAAAAGCAACAGCAATTGATTTCCACTTGGAAAGGTTTCTCAATGCCAGAAGACATACGAAACTTTTTGCTCTCCTATTCAATCCGTTTGAATTCTGCAGGCCTGGAGGAACTTGTCGTCTCCAGTGAAGCCCAAGACGTTCATCAATTCCGAACGGAAATCTCAGCCTACTTAGAGAAAACTGGATTCTCCGTGGAAGACTTGATATATGATTCCCTTCTGCTTCCACCCTTCCCAGGAAGACATTCAATCCCTGCAACTGAGGCAAGCGAAGACCCTGCCGATTTCAGCGTTAGCAGTGGTGCTCCAGTCTCAGAATAAAATGTTCCTCATCTTTTATCCTATTATGATAAT
>JAQGAD010003050.1:0-11378 GCA_034696625.1 Isotomurus palustris
TCGGACCCTCGTTTCCCTAGAGTGGCTCTCTTCGCCAAAAAAGACATTTTAGCTGGAGAAGAACTCACATATGGTTAGGAACTATACTGCAAGATAAAATACAATCAAAACAAATGTATTATTTCAGTTATTGATTTTTCCAATCTCCAATCTTGCATTATAATTAAATAATTATAAATTAGATATTCATATAAAGCTCAAAAATACTGTGACGTGGTTGTACCTAACATAAGCATTGCCATAACTTGCGTGTAATACTCAATACTGTCAATCTATCAATAAATTGTTATTTATTACATGGATATAATAAAAATGGAATAAGAAAGCAATTAACAAAATGGGCACGATCAATTTAAGTGTAGTCGATGTGTATTAGAATTTAGAACTGGAATGGGGAACTTGAGACTCGCATGCGACCAGTTCCTGTTTCTTTATAAGAATAACCTTCACACACTTTCTCCCAATTAAACAGCCACAATTCCGCATGAATTCTTTAGTTGAAACAGTTGAAAGTATAGTTGCGACAACTTTAATTAAAACTTTTCAATCACCTTGCATTTTTTCGTGATATTTTATGACTTGCCAATCATCATTAAAGTTGCCATTAAAGAAAAAATATTGACGTGTGTTGTATCACACATTCGGTTCCACACAGGGAAAAGGGAAAGAGTATTTAGAGCAATCAAAGAAGACCCTCTCTTTCTACTAATGTTCTATTGTGATCAGCAGGTGCTTAATTTAACGTGAAACAGGACACGACAGCAAGACAAAGACAAGTCAAACAGAGTTTACTTGACATGACCAACTACTAGCATAAGTGTAGGAGAGAGCTTTCACCATGAAAGAAAGTCTGTTTAATGTGTCAGTAAATGGTTACTTAATTATTAACGCCCTTACATTTCTACAATCAACATTCTTTTGCTGAATGTTTTTTGAGCAATCCTTTCCATTTCCAACTTTTTGCAATTCTTTTTACAACTCCGGATAGGACTGTAGAATGTCTATTCAAATCAGTTCATTAATTTTTGGCAAGTTCATTCGTCTCCTTTCCACCTCCTCCTTGCCTGCTTGTTGAACGTCTCGTAAGAAATTAATCGCCGTAAAGTAAGTACTTGGCGTAAGCTCCGAATCAAACCAACGACCTTTCATGTGTGATAATAAAAGCTCAATGCGCTGAATTCCATTATGAGTCTTAAGCGTGTAATCGTAGTGGAACTCATTTAGCTCAGGGCAGAAAATGAGCAAATAAATACTTTTTGCTCAGTCCTACATTTCACACTTTCACCCACACTACTTTCTTTGATACACACCGGCTGGAATTCCAGGCACAGAAGAATCTCTGGACTGCTTTGGACTCGATGTCTGGACGTCTATCACGCGTCTCTAGGCTTCCATGACATTCCTCACAGTACTATTCCGTGCTTCGATCAGCATCAGTATGGTCTCAGGAAACATGTTCCATAAGTGGACATGACGTTGACGCGTACATTACTACTACCGGATAATTATATACCGACTAAGAGCACCTCCTTAGAACGACGGACGAGTAGTTCTTAACTTATTTACAATGTCTTACAAACTGAAGACGCTCTGGACAGTGTTCCTGGTGCTCGGAGGATGTATCTTACTTGCCGAAGCTGCAGCTGGAGAGCGTTTCGTACAAGGACAACCTGTCAAACCATTCGAAGTAATTCAGCCAGACGTGTTTTGCACTCAAAATAAAACCTCAGGTTAGTCCCACAATGCCCCATGCCAATTTGTTCACAGAGATTTAACTATTTAAGAATCTCGGGATCTTAATATTCCTTGGGATTGCAGCAAATCAGTGTTCGCGTATGAATGAAAACTACCTGAAGTTCTACCTCAGTGTGTTTCTCGTCATAGCCTGGGGTGGAGCTGTTAGAACTGTCATTAAAACTTTCGAATTCAGCATTCCCTACACAGTAGTACTTCTCATTTCCGGTTTGCTTCTTGGACTCGGGGCAAGAGTCAACATAGGCTTTTGTGAAAAATGGACTCCGTACACAAGATTCGCCAGAACTCCACCGGAACTCATTTTGTATATCTTTCTTCCGGTACTCCTCTTTGAATCTGCTTTCTCAATGAAAGCTCATGTCTTCTTCCGTAGTTTCCTGTCTGTAAGCTAAAATCATACTTGTTTGATTGTACATATTCATATTTGCATCTTTATTGGACATCAGGTTGCATTTGGTTGTTCTTTTAATTTAGATCGCAGTCATAGCGCTTGGAGGAATGCTCATTACAACCTTCGCAACTGCTTTAGGGTGCAGACAATTAATGGAGAATTACAAGTGGACGTTCGCCCAAGCAGCTCTTTTTGGCTCCATCATTAGTGCTACAGGTATTAAAGTTATATCTATTTTTTGCACGAGATATTGAGCTAATATTGTTATTCCTCTTGAAAGATCCTGTGGCTGTAGTTGCCATTCTCAAAGAACTCGGTAAAGAAACATTTCATTCAACAACGACAATACAAAACGAAATACAACTTCTTACTCCGAATTCTGAATTTTAGGAACTTCTGAAAGCTTAGGTGTCATGATAGAAGGAGAGTCTCTACTAAATGATGGAGTGGCTATTCTTCTATACGAAATCCTAAAAGAAATTGTAGAGCAACCTGATAAGGACATCAGCACTTGGGCCATGGGCAAGCAATTCCTACGAATTGCTGTAGGAGGTCCTACCTTCGGTTTCGTAATGGGAAAGATAACGATACTGTGTCTATCACTGGTCTTTAACGATGCTGCTACTGAGATTACCATAACTTTAGTATCTGCATACTTGACCTATTTTGTCGGGGAATTTTATTTGAGTCAGTTTAACTATTTCTTTCTATCTAGATATTCATAATATGAATCAAAAGTGGAAATCATGAAAATATCTGACATTTCTTTTCCAGGCGTTTCTGGAGTAATGGCTGTAGTCTTATTGGGAGTAACAGTAAGCGCTACCAACACCTGCATAAGTCCTGAAGTGGAGCATGTTGTCCACCAGTTTTGGGAAATGTACTTTAAACATTCAAAGCAGATTTTTAATTAATCGAGTAATTATGTATGTCATTAACTGGGCTGACCTTTACTTTTAATAGGATGTCGTTTTTTGCAAATACCGTTTTGTTTGTCATTCTGGGAATCGTTATAAGCGAAACTGCCATCAACAGCTTTGACAAGAGGGATGCATTCAACATAGTGTGGCTTTACTTGCTTATAACCATCCTTCGGTGAGTGATAAGACATTTTCAATTCTGGTTTTATCGAAATGAAAACCTATTGACTAAAATCATCACTCGTTGCAGACTCATGATGATTCTGCTCCTAAGTCCCTTACTGACTAAAACCGGGTTTGGAATAAATTGGCAAGATCTGTTGGTTATGGTTTGGGGTGGACTTCGTGGTGCTGTTGGAGTTTGTTTGGCCCTGGAAGTCTACAAGAACAAGAAGCTGTGTACCTTTGATAAAGTTGGATCGAAGGTACTTAGGGTCTCTTATGTACGATGCAATTTGTAACTGAATATTTTTTGCGCAGTTTCTCTTACTTACTGCTGGAATCGTAATCATCACTTTACTTTTGAATGGAAGTACCACCAAGTACCTTTTGGACTCTCTTGGGGTCACAACGCTTTCAATTGGAAAGTTACAAGACATGGCAAACGCTGTGAAGACCATAACTTCTGCGAGGGTGCGGACTATCACTGCCTTGAAACACGACAGATTTCTTGCTGATGCTAACTGGGAAGTGGTCCATAAGTTTACCCACTTAAAAGATCCTTACGCTAAGGTTGGCATTGTTTAATTAATATAAAAGCAAAAAGCACTAAATGATCACTTAACTTAAAATATTGTTCACAATAGAAACATAAAGCGCAAGAGGATAAAACCAAGAAACTGTTTGAATGGCGAATGGACAGTTATAAAAAGTCTCCAGGACTTTTGCTTCAAAAACTAATGACAGAAGGAACTTTAAGAAGTAGTACTATAGATTTAGCTTCAGCTGCTGCAAAAGAAGAAGCTGCAACACCGCAAGTGAATGATAAGTGGGAGTCCGACTCAGTTTACCACATGGCCGAAGGGGTTTCAAAAGGAAGAGCGAGAATATCTGGTGGCGGAGCTCACACGAACCCATTCACTGGTAGAAAGTCTTCGGAAGCACATGATGACCACGATGAAGCTGAAGACCGACCTTTCAACGAGTTTAAAGCAATCATGGAAGAGTCTCGACTGAGGGTTTTAAAGGCAATGAAGATCTCTTGTTGGAGACAATACGAAAGAGGTTACTTAAGTGAGGAAGCAGTGAAGCTTCTCGTCTCGGAGATAGAAGGAAAGGAAGATGCTCTACTCACAATGATACATACGGAAGACCTTCGAAATCACTGGGGAAATAAAGGAATATTCTCTAAAGTTCAAAAGAACATTAGTAATTTTATGGTTGGGCAGGAAGGAGGGTCAGAACCGAAATCGGCGTACGATAAACCAAAATTCATTATCTACTTATTAACATTCTCATGAATACTTTTATTCCTAACTTCTGGTGGCTTCAGGTGGAGAGTTCCTTTTTACCGTTTTACGTCATCCATCGTCTTCAATATTATCGTATACATCGTCATCGCTGCCAACTTTGTTCCAATTGTGTACACAATAGTCCTTATAATCAAACAGTTGCCCGGTACCAAAGAGGAACAAATGTTTATTTTCTGTACGACGATAATTTTTACTGTGATTTACCTCTTGGAATTCATTCTGAAGGTTCTCTACAACTTGTAAACACACGCAATATTGCCCAGAAATAACTCACTACTAACATTTCTTTGTTTCTAGATAATTGGCAGAGGTTTTGCGGCATATTTCTACAGCCATGTAAATCAACTTGATTTCGTTGTTCTGTGCAGTGCCATAATTGAAATGGGACTGTCAATCAACATTGAAGTAAATCCTGATGCTAAGATAGGTTTGAATGTGTCTATTCTGAAGATCCTTGGGCTCGTTCGACTCGTAAGGTTACTCCGAGCGTTTAGAGTAAGTCAAGTTGGGTTTCTTTTAAATAGTAACTTTTTTAATGGATGATTTTCATAATAATAAAATTATTTTAGCCTGTCATGCCCCTAATAAATCGGCTACTGGAGTATCGAATAAATGCCAAACTCTTCATGGGTTACGACGTTGGAAAAGGTTACATTCAAGCCTTAGAAGACGCGTTGAGGTTTCTTCCACATATGATCGAAAGTAAACGGATCGCTAGAAAGTTCAGAACGGTTTTAGACACGGATCGTTTAGCTACAATCAAAGAACTTGGCCTTCTTCAATTGGAACATCCTGGCGTGGTAATTGCAGTTAAGACTCGACATGCTAGCAGATCAATATGTAATCAGATGAGAGATGATCTTGAGGACTTACGAGTAGATGGTAAATGAACGTCGTCTTGTTCTTAACCTCCCGATTTGGGATTACACGATACACAAGAAGTATTGAACATTTATTAAATTACTTCAGGTTTATTGGGAGAAAAGGAATACTCTCTACTCACTTCCAAAATAGAATTAAACTTGAAGAAACTATGGACTTCCCCGTCAAGTGTTAAGCCAGTCCCACCTGAAAACCTAATCCAAAACATTTCATGGGCAGTGGGGAACGAAAAATTACTGAGTTTCCTGAAAGCACGTTTTTAAATCCTATTGTCTTTGGTTTAACTCCACCTTCTTATTTCTATTTCATGTTTTTTTAGGACAACGCGATACAGAAATGTTTCCAAGCAGGCCACGAACTGTACGGAATCGGAGACTTCCCCAGCGGGATTCACTTGATAGTCGATGGCTTAGTCAAATTACATTACGAGCCTACAGAAGAAGTTATATCCAATTTCAGGGGCAAGGGAATGCTTCCAAACAGTGAATTTGTTTTAGACTTGAGTTTTACTGCGGCAAACACTGATTACATGGGCACAGGTGCGATCATCGGAGAACTTGGATTCCTCACAAACATTAAAAGAGCTTCGTCAATCATGTGTGAAACAAATGTCACTCTATTCCACTGGCCTCAGAACGTTTTGGAAAGAGGAATTCGAAATTACAATGATCCATACGACTCCCTGGAGTCCCGCTTATGGAGGAGCTACGGGATTAAGCTCGCTACAGAGTACCTTCACACTCAAAATGCGTATTCTGTAAGCTTTTGCGTTATGAAAAGATAATTCGTCAGTTGTTTTACAAGAATTTCAATGCTGTTGTCCATAGTCTTGGACAGCTGACAAGATACGTGCTCATTTGGAACAAGCAACAGTACCTGCAGGGGCCAACCTTTACGAACCTTTAGAGATACCTCCTATAGTTTCAGAAGCTATTTTAATATTTGGTGAAGTTATTAACAAAAGTACAGGTGAAACAATTCAAGCACCTGCAATTGTTCCAAATGTCTGGGGAAAAATTCACGTAGCAGTAAGGATCTTTCATTTTGTGTCTCAAATTCCATTTTGTTACTTAACGAATTTCAATTCATAACAATTTGATTACAGGATGAAAGCCTTCCTTACAAACTGCACCCGAAGGTACTCATTCTTGCTGAAGAAGAAGGAGTTCGGGAGATCATGGAACACGGATCTCTCACTTCGCTCGAGAAATGCATAATCCACGCTCCTGGAATGGCAATGAACATAGCAGATGACGATTCTGAAACAGCACCTTCAATTAAAGATTCTACCTCGTCAATTAGAGAACTCAAAGACCAAAAGAAATCTATACATGTTATTCACAACATGAATCTAGCCTATCGTAGGTTTCCTTAATCCGTTTTCCACTCAATTTAAAGGTGTGGAATTCATTGACATATTTTGGGTCTTAAATTTTTAGGCCGAAGGAGCACTCAAGACAGCATGAGAGTCCTAGAGAAAACTGAGACTTCTCTAATTCATAATTAATTAATATGTGAAACTACTAATTATTATTATTAAGTAAAATTAATATTATTATATTTATTAAACTGTAATGAGATGATCCTTAAATATACTCGCATTTTTAGTATTAGCGAAATATTGAAACGAAATGATTGTACAGTACATTTTGTAATAGTTAAGTTTAAGTAGCAAGGAGAACTGATATGTAAACATTGAAGACAAATGCGATCCCCTCTAAACTTCACGACAACAATTGTAACAATAATTAATTTGTATTAATATCATGCTTAACTTGCAGGAAATCATAGACTCACACACTCGCACTCACAAAAACCACAAATACAATTGAACGAAATATCTGTTAAATATTCTGTATTCTTTATTGAGATTTTAGAACTAATGAGTTATAAATACATTTTTATTGTAGGCAGCTGTGAGTAGAAGACTTTCTCCACGATCCCAAGACATTCACAATCTGCTTCATAAAAAACCTTGAAGTATTCAAGAAGTGAAAGTTCTGTGACGTTTGTGCCATAATAAACTTGTCAAAACTATTTTTACACTCCCAAATTGAAGGAAAGTGAACGTGAATACAAGAGCCCAATTGTTTAAAAATTGATAACCATTGCGATGTCTGAACGCAACGTCTCAACGTCAACTCTCCCCTTCAACACAGACATCTTCAAGCCTTTCGCCACTGAGCAGACTACCATTACTCACTTCTTGAGTGACAGTGAAAGTGACACACTAGAATTCCTAGAATTCTGTCTGGCTCAGGAACGGATACGTCTCAATCCCACAAATACTTCAGGTAAAAATGTGCTAATCTTCAGTGAATGTCAATGTCTGCTCTTGCATGTCTGTCAAAATTGTTTTCGAAACATCAAAGTATTAAATTAACCAAGGAACCTTAAATCTTGCAGTGTTAGAAGAGCACTGTGCTCCATCCTCTGATCCAGATGAATTCAAGGAGGAGGATTTGCTTCAGCTATTCAGCATCCTCATGATATTCTTGCTGGGAGTTATAGTACGGGTGCTTTTGAAAAGAACCAATTCGAGTGTCCCGTACACTGTAGTTTTGATGGTCCTGGGATTTATTGTCGGACAACTCAGCAAAAATTTCTGTGACACTTTACACCACTACACTGCAATCGCTCGGACTAAACCGGAAGTCATCCTACTCACTTTCCTCCCAGTTCTTATCTTTGAATCTGCTTTCTCCATTTCAGTTCATACTTTCCTCAGAAGTGCTACTCAGGTAGTTTCGAACATTCAAAATATGAAATAAATTTAACAAAGTGTTTCATGAAATAACGATTCTTGATGCAGATTATGATAATTGCGTTGCCTGGAATGATTATCTCTACCTTCATCACAGCAGTAATTTCGATGTACATGATGTATGACTACGGATGGAGCTTTATTGACGCTAGTTTATTTGGATCAATCATCAGTGCCACTGGTAACCTAACCAAGTTAAATCATAGTCTAAAACTACAAAGTGATAGTGATCACGAATTTTTTGTGGAAATTTTAAACAGATCCCGTTGCAGTGGTTGCAATTCTACGCGAGCTGGGAGCTTCGGAAACATTAAGCGTGGTTATCGAAGGAGAATCTCTTCTTAATGACGGAGTAGCTGTGCTTCTCTTTGAAATCTTCAAAGAAATCCTGGAAGCAAATTCAGCTGAGGAATCAGAAGCATCTCTGGAAGATCACCCACACTCTCAAAAGCATCATCATGCTTCGGAGGAACCAGCGTCTATGGTCTTGGCAATCTTTCTGAAGTTCTTGCAAATCGCTGTCGGGGGTCCCGTCTTTGGATACTTCATGGCCAAGCTGACTATTTTCAGCTTATCGAAAGTCTACAATGACTCGACCGTGGAAGTTTCAATTACCATTGCATCTGCTTACCTCACTTACTTCATCGGAGAAGAGGTTCTAGGAGTCAGTGGCATCATGGCTGTAGTTATCCTTGGAATAACTTTGAGTTCAGAACGGACCTGCATAAGCCCTGAGAGTGAAAAGGCAGTCCACCACTTCTGGGAAATGACGGGGTATCTTGCAAACACTGCGTTGTTTGTTCTTATCGGAATTATTATTGGCGAGCGAGCGATGGTTAACGTGAGGTTGGTCGATGGAGCTTATCTGGTGGTTTTGTATTTGGTTTTGAACTGTGTGAGGTACGGTTTTACTAGCTTTCTTATGAGTTCGACAATCGGGCGTGTTTGAAATTTAAGATTGAAGGAATTGTGTTTTTTGTAGAGGACTAATGTTCCTCGTTCTAAGCCCTATTTTAACGAGAACTGGCTACGGTTTGGAATGGAGAAATGTCGTAATTATGACTTGGGGAGGACTTCGCGGAGCAGTTGGGTTGTGTCTTGCGTTGGAAGTTTATGAAAATCCACATCTTTGCAGTCGAAAAGAATTAGGACCCAAGGTAAGGTTACAATTACTTGTAAATCTGAAAACTTTCTTCTAACAAGCATTTTTAATAATAGTTAAGTTTATGTACGTTCGTTTAGATTCTGTTTCTAACTGCTGGAATCGTATTCCTGACATTAGTTATCAACGCATCCTTCACCAAAAAACTGATGGAGATGTTGAAAATGACTGGAGTTTCTGAGAGCAGGAAGGCCGATGTTCAGAATGCTATAAAGATTCTTCAAATTAAAAGAGCGAAAGAAATCGCTTCATTGAAACAAAACAGGTTTGTCTGCGATGCTGAATGGAAAGTTGTGGACGAGATGACCAAACTTGAGAATCCTTATGGAACTCCAGAAAGTGTGAGTACTGTTTAAACAACATACTGATGTGAAGGAACAAGTAACGGACAACCAATGATCTAATTCTCTTTATAGGCTGATATGAATTCAGATACTGTAGAGAAATTTCTGCACAAGTCCAGAATTATTGTTAGTCAAATTCTGTCAGGCATTCAAATGATCAAAACAAAATGTCCAGTGTGTGAGAATCAAAAGAAAGCCAACATGACTTTGTTGGAGTATCATGAGCTCGCAGAAGAAGCTCGCCTACGTGTCTTAAAAGCTTTGAAGGTCTTGAAATTCTATAATGTTGATTATCGTCGTACATTGGTTCTTGGTCGGTTAACTTATATGGTATGAATTTTGAAACAGATAAGTTTTTGGCGTCAGTATCAACAAGGCCTCATAAAGAATCTAGCAGTGCAAATTCTGATAAGTCTGTGTGACAAGATAGAAGACGCTCCATTCAAAATGATCGGTTCAAGAGATTTAGCGAAGTACTACGAACCATCCTTATTCTTCCAAAGTCTCTTGTCTGCCTCGAGTTCCTCAGTGAGTCCAGACTTTAACGGTGCAGCTCAAAAGTTCATAACAAACACAGCCCCCCTCAGACCTCCAATGACACGTCATGAGCAAAGATCATTGAAAGCTACGTGCAAATGGCTATCTTCTCAAAATTGGTTTCATCATTTGATGGACTCCGTCACTTTCCTTTCTATTGTCTTATCAGTTGTGGGGATACTTGTGGAAACAGTGTTTTCAGAAAAGTGTCTCCTTCTCCAACCGATACTGATTGGCTTACATATTTTTATCTCACTCGTCCTTGGCTCAGAACTCTTTATCAAAGTCATTGCTTTAGGAACTTTCGTTTATTTCGAAGACAAGTGGCACTACGTGGATCTTTTTGTGTTGACCTTATCAGCAGGAGACATTCTCCTGAGTGCTCTTCCATGTCACCTGAATGACGAACCAACCGCACTGGTCCTAACTTTAAAGGCACTTGGGCTTCTTCAAATGCTAAGACTCTTGAAAAGAGTTACAATCAGGTGTATCTCAAGATTCATTGTTCCCAGTAAGCGAATTAGGGAAGTAATAAACAGACGAGGTGTGGAAAGAATTTGCCTTGGATATGAAATCGGAAAAGGCTTCGTCACGGGAGTGGAACAAGTCTTTAAATTGATGCCAATGATGCCCGATGATACCAAAAGTATACAGCGACTCAAAGGAGCCTTAGAACGGGAGAAAATGGAAGTCATCAGAGAGTTAGGAAAGTTACAGAGGAAATATCCAGAAGTAGCAATGGGAGCAAAAACAAGACACGCAGCTCGAGCAGTTTTAAATGAAATGAGACAAAATCTTAACGAGATTACCGAAGATGGTGAGATAACGTAATGCAATAATCTAACTGTAAATGTGTTAACAAGCTCAAGTTTTGCTTTGAAGGATTAATTGACGAAGCCGAGAGTGACATCTTATCCAAATTACTACAAAAAAAGATGAAACAACTATCGGAATCACCGAGAAGTATGATACCACAAGCACCAGACTCTATTTTGGAGAATCTCTATTGGGTTAAAGATGACCCCAAACTCTTGGGGGCGATTAAGGTGAGACTTAGTATTACTTTTATGAAAATTTTATGAAATATTTTTCGAAAAGCGAAAAAAATACAGCGTGAAATTATCTTACAGAGTAAAGCAACCTACCACACT
>JAQGAD010003051.1:0-11374 GCA_034696625.1 Isotomurus palustris
GATGGAAGGTTCAAAATCCAGACATGATTCTTTGAGCATGAACAGTCTTCCAGAAATTCCATCTCCTTCAACCACTCCTGTTCGTGTTCTCACGGACAATTGGGCAGAATACTACAGCAGCAAATGCTCCCGATATTTCTACTACAACAGCCTAACTAGCGTAACGAGTTGGAAACCACCGAGAAATTCTCCTGTCAAAAAACCCGAGGACAATCTTGGGTCTTCATTAAGCGACGCCTCGGCTCATGCATCTTCATTTGAAAAGTCATTAGAAAATATACCCGACTTAGTTGGGAACAATACATCATTTTCCAAACGAGATTGTCAAACTGAATGCTCTGCATGGGGCGAACCAAGTCAAAGTGCTGGAATATTCCTGAAAAGCAGTTCAGGAAGTAACAACAATCTGTCTTTGGAATCTGTCTCCTCAATCAAATTACAATCTGAGGATGAGTGCAGCAACACTGAGAGTCTTCTTAGCAGCCAAAGTGTCTCTATTCCTATTCCAGAAGGCTGGGAAACTCAATGGGACGAGCTTACTCAGCAAATATGCTACGTGAATAAAGTTTCAGGGGAAAAGGTGAGAATGGGAAAGACCTGTCATTCAATATTCTGTGTTTTCCTTCTTTTCAAAACGATAATTGACTGACAAATAAGCCACCTTCCTAGCTGAGTTTTTAACAGAAACTGCGGATGAAGTGGTAGTAAGGAAAGTAGGCAATTTTTTAAATATTTTTATTCAAAGTATGGAAATCCTAGCCATCCATTTACGTCTGACGTATATTTGGGCACACAAGACGATAAGTTAGAATTAGATTCTGGAAACCGCAAATAAAACTGCTTGCATTCTGACAAAACAGAGCCACAGAAAAATATTTTTTTCCTTCTTAGCTTCGAGACCGAGACAGGCACAAAAGTTGCTAGTCGAAGCTGAAGTGTGAAGAAGCTGGAGAGAAACTTTCAATATTAAATTATAGAGTTTACTGTTATTCACAAGATACTCAAAATGTCGGAGATTCGTAGATTAAACAGAAGTACAATTGCAGTGGTGGGATCGTCAATTCGAAGATCAAAATCAGAGACTGAGTTGATGATGTCAGAGTCGGATGTGCCTGGAGTGGCTCATCTCATTAAAACCGTGTTTAACAATAAACAGCAGGTCAGCAGTACGTGTTGTAAATGAAACCAAATTGCATGTTGCATGTTGCCCACTTGTTATTAAGTATTAATAGTGGTGTCAGTTTGATCTGGCAGAACCATACAAGTTACACGTTACATTTAGTGACTTTGTGACTACATGGAGTAAATCGAGGAAGCAGTAATTGAAGCATTTATTAATGGTGAATTGAAATGATTTAGAGGATGTTAGGAAACTTGTGGATGCCACGATCAATTATTGGAGTTAGTCTAGAGAAATGAAAGTGTGTAGTGAAGTAAGTTGGGAGCGTTCAGATTAAAATGGACTCCACGAGTTGTGAGGATAGTGAACAAGTTAGTTCTATCAAAAGTAGTGATAGTTTAGATAGTTGTAGTGTTGCTAGTAATGAAATATTTGTTTCTCCAGAGACACTGCAATTTCTAGAAGAAGTGTTTCGGAATTCGGGGTTTGCGTTATTAGAAAGAAGTGGTAGAAATGGTGGAAGTGATTGTACTACTAGTAACTTTATGAAGAAGACCGAACTAAATTCTGATCAAACAGTATATACCAATTAATTTTGTTTGATTCCTTTGTGCCCCAATTCCTTCCCGTTTCTTCTTCGTCGGTCACATTTCATTCTCTCTATCTATATTTGCTGATAATTATTACACAGGCTCAAAGTTTGCAACCATACTGAATGTATTTGAATGGTCAATTTTCTTTGTAGTGGTTCAGTTCGACGGATGCTCAAGAAAGGATATACTTCTACAAGGAAAACAGCAATAATTCTTCGTGGTTTCTACCACCTCCTGAATCCTCATCTATCAGTCATAGCCAAAGCCAAGTAAGTTTGTATCTATGCTGTATCATTTCATGGACAATATTCAATTGGAAACATATGCTTCAGTGATTTCTGAGTTTTTGCACGAATATATTTCTTCGCTAATATATTCCGCGAGTATGAACACTCAAAGTCTTGCTATGAGTTTCTTCAGCATTACAAAATGAGAATGAGCTGACTGAGCCGAGAGAGAGATAACGCTTCCGTGGTTTCCTATTAAAATATATCAGCGCGTGCAATTGGCTTGTACGTAAGTAGTACTATTAATTGAAATGTTGATAAGACAAATTCAATTTAAGCATTATCAACAGTAAATTAAACGTACGGCGTATATTGCAGTTGAGTTTATTATATTGTAATCAAATGTTACCCATGGTCTGGTGCTTTAGAGCGTACAGGCAGACTTAAATGCTTTCCCTTTAATAACTGAGTTTTAAAGAAATAAAGAAAAATGGAATATCTCTATATTCCTCCCAAAACAGTTTAAAGTTGACCTCAATTTTTTAAATTATCAAGTACTATAGGGAGCTTGCCAAACATTTCTGTAATAAAATGCAGTCTACTTGCAGAGCAAGTCTTTTGGAACCACGTACCGTTGCTTCATTCAAGCACTATGTTCGAGTTCTCCCAGTTTCAAATGACAGTTGGGTAGGGACGCTAAAGGCATCGTTGTTTGCCTTGATTTAACTCTTGCTAGACCATTTGATCAGTGAATTATGTCTCAGGCCGCTTTGCGTAACTTTATACTGAACAACGATCGATTAAGATCGCCAAGCGTGATAACTGTTGTCTCCGTTTTATTGCAGAGTTCTACCTCAAAATCTTTAGAAACTGATTCTCATGAAGAATGTGACACTGTGCATGGATATACGGAACCGAATCCAGTTATCCAGAAGCATGGGCCTGTCATGAAGCGTCATTCCGCTGGAGAAGTTGCGGATCGAGGCCATAGAACAAAATCTTTGCATTTACCAAATGACAGGTAAGTAATATGACTCCTGGTTCTCTTGAGATGAGAGAGTTGTTTCTGAGAATTTTAAATCCTTTAAGTCAAGATTAAGTATGGTACTCAGTGATACTGTGTCTTTCGATAGGAGACTGCTTGTAGATCCAAAGTCTGGAAGTCTTCCTCGAGCAATCAGTATCTGGGCTCAGTTCGAAAGACCCTCAGTAGTTATAGAAGGAGTCCTGTGGAGGACGAAGATAACAGAAAATGGAAAGAAACTGAGGAAGAGTTGGGGACAGGTTTATGCCGTCTTGACGGAATCCCATCTAAGCCTTTTTAGAGATCAGAAATCTTACAATTCGGTACGGGTTTCGTTGAATTTGAATGGAGACAGGAAGAATGCGAATTTCAATTGTTTATTTTGTCCCTCAAGTCAAATTCAAAGACTGAAGCTGAAATAGACTTGAGAGGTGCAGCAGTTGAATGGACAGAGGAGAAGTCACGTCGAAAGAATGTGTTCCAGCTGAATACATTCTTTGACTTGCAAATGCTGTTTCAAGTGGAAGACAGGGAGTCAGCCGAAGGATGGTACCAGAACATTAAGCGTGTCACTGACAAGCCAGAGACGGTTAGTTGCACTCGATCCTTTCACGAAATCTTCGTTTGTTTTAAACCTAAGTTCTTTCTTACTACTCTTACGTAGGATGCTGATATAGCAATGAGGTTCCGAAGCACTGAAAGTCCCGAAAACTTTCTCGACTCGAGTGTAATCGGAGAGCGGAAAATCTCATCCGGATTGATTAGGAATAAGTCAACCAAATGTAAGATAAATGACGCCTTTAATCCTCGCCTGCAGTCTGAAAGTCCCAATCCTCTTATTTGTTGAGAAGTTACTGATGCTCAGTGTGTTTTTGTAGTACGGATATCTTCCACTTCAGAAAAACCAAAGACGAGTAATATAAAAGCTCACCTTAATAAATTTTTCAATAGAAGGCCTCCCCGTGAATCTTTGATAAAGAAGGGAATTTGGAAGGGTACAGTTTTAGTTCCATAATAATTGAATAACTAAAACCTCTCTTGATTCGTGTTGCACTTACACGTGTCGTTCAAAAATAGATGAATCGGTGTTCGGTTGCTCCTTGGGAAAGTTGTGTGAACTGGAGAAAGGTGATGTTCCCAGATTCATTGAGCAGTGCATAGCGGCTATCGAGAGCAAAGAAGAAAATCTGAAGACCGATGGTATTTACAGAGCCTCCGGAAATTTAAGTCAAGTTCAGAAAATTCGACTTCAAGTAAGTCACTCAGCTTGTAAATTCGATGGATATTACTTGTTAACCATCTCATGTTTTAACTTTTTACTCACGAGCTCAAATATTTTACTAGGTTGACCAGAATAATTTGGTGTGCCTGTATCAAGAAGAAGACGTTCATGTGCTCGCTGGTAAAATCACAATCTTTATTTTCAGCAGTAAAAACTTTTCGTATAATACAAAACAAAATACATAATGAATAAATGAACCGTGAATCGCAGGATGCCTCAAGCTTTTTTTTCGTGAGCTGAAAGAACCCTTGATTCCTTACGAATCGTACGAAAAGGCCCTACAAGCTTGCAGTAAGCCTTTGCGAATTACTCAGCCACATCATGACACTGGGAAAGAGTGAAAGTTTATATTATTTCTTATTATTTTAATTTCAGATTCTCACAACAAAAAGGATAAGGACAAGCTGAATAAGTTCCGGGAAGTTATTGGTAGTTTGGCTCGACCGAACAAGTGCACTTTACAGAAACTGCTGAAACATCTGCTCAAAGTTGCTGAGTTCTCAGAGTTCAACCGTATGCAAATTCCTAATCTTGCGATTGTGTTCGGCCCGACTCTCATGTGGCCGGCTGTTGAGTCTCAGAATATGGCCTTAGATTTAATGCAGCAAAATTTAGTTATTGAAAAATTACTGTTGGAGTACGAGTCCATATTTCAGTGAAGAATGCCTCTGATATAATATTAGGCAAAGCTCATCCTGCTTTCGTTTAGAACAGGAGGTACTAAATTAAATGTGTTATACAAACCAAATAGATTGCTTTTTAAAGTTCATTTTCAAATACTTGCCTTTTCTTCTTACATCTGTCGTGATATATATAAAATATTGTACCTTTGTATTTACAATCAAAGGAAATGAAACAAGTTCTGTGAAATGAAAAGATATCTTCCGCAAACGACGATTAAACAAACTTATACTAACTAATCGGTCTTTATTTTATTTGCATTCATATATTTAGCGTACCTTAACGTAATGCGCTCTTTCAGGTACAATAAGACGCGTCACAACTTAAAAGCGAAATTTTGAAGGTTAACATACAACCTATGAAATCTAAAAACGTAATTACGGTATTTTAGAACCCTACAGCGTCAGTTTTATGACGGAAGAATTATAGTAATACGGATAACTTAAAATACGGATCAATGTATTATACTGTATTTCGCAGCGAGTTAATGTAGTTTCCGAATCTTTCGCATCTATCTGAATGGTCTAGCCGGTGGTAGTTTGGATGACCCATTGGACAGCCGATTTTAACTGAACGAATTTAATTTTCTGAAGAAAGCTCCGGATAATTTTGTATTCGAGTTCGTTCGTAATTTGACACAGTGCTTTTGTAGTCAAACATACAAGCCACTGCAGCACCTAAAAATTAGAGTTAAAAATTCAAATTAGTATCATAACTTATCATTAATTTTCTTTTTAAGCCCATAAACTTCTTCCACCAAAATTGTATTTGACAAACCTCGTCATCGTTAGGGACTCGATCGCCAGACAGCCAATGGCTAGGAGCCCACAAAGTAAGTATGCATACGTACAGAGCCTCGTCTGCGGTCATTCGCTATAAAAAATAAATATTCCATTATAACTTTTTTTTATGAACTGCTTCCAAAATAATCAAACATCCCTGCTAAGATTACCTGATCAGGATTTCGTCGAAGAAGCTTGCGTATTACATTCTGAATGATTGGATTTACTCCATCAACGTTAGGCAAATCTGAATCTTGGTAGGTTCTGCTATCTAAACGACGCCCATCGGATCCTCCATAGAACGGATTCAGGTTGCCGAATATTTCGTAAGCTATAGCCCCAACGCTCCACGCATCTGATTTCTTATAACATAAATACTTCCACGCTCCAGGAACTGCCGTCGATATCTCCGGAGCAGTCAGCGCTGCATTTCCTCCTCTGTCAGTGTCGTAGGTTCTGAATGGTAAACTCATTCCATGAGTTCTGTCAGCTAAGCAGCAACCAAAATCCGAAATGACTACTTCAGGTAAATCATAACCTTGTGAGATATCCAACAAAATATTGTTCGTTTTCAAATCTCTGAAAGTAACAATTGGAACTGCTGTCATAAATAGTTTGGTAAAAATACAATTAGATTGATTAGGATAGAACTAACCGGTGGGCAATTTCATTGCGTTCCAAGTGAGATACACCATTCAAGATTTGTGACAGAATCAGCAATCGTGTTCTGAACCTTATTTCTTGATGATCTCTTAAAAATGTTTCCAAATTGGTGTCGTACCTACGTACATAATATCAAACCGTTTCAATTCCAAACTTACAAAAACAAAATACAAATCATCGCACGCTGAACATAAAAACTTACCGCTTCATAACTAAGAACAAACTCATATTCCGTCCAAAACCTTCGTTAGGATTCAGTCTTCTCGGCAATGCAGATGGATAGTTTTCGATTCCTCCTGGTAATAATGGGACATGGTCAACAAACGCATGCTTGATATCAATTATGTTATCATGTGGAGGACATCTTTTTACACTAGAAAATAAGCTACACAAGAAAACAAATAATTAGAACGTAGAAACAGTAGTATTTTGGAATCAATAATATTTGATTTCTTCAAACCTGTGTTCGAGATCGCACAAACTCTGCAGATCAATTTTTCTTGCAGGAACAATTTCCTTTACCATTCCTTTCAAAATGGAGAAGGCATTTGACTCGATATCATAGTTAAACAGCATCTTAACAGCAAACGGCAACTGTGTCGCAGAGTCTTGAGCTGAAGAAGACTCTGCCCAATCAGCTTCGTACACTGCAGCACTACATCCCTGATTTAAAATCTTCCCGAATTTTAAATCCGCCACAGAGATGCCTTCTTTCTCTTCTGCTCCTTCAGTCTCTCTGCTGGATTTTTTCTTAATCGATTCCTGCACAAATAAAAGAATTTTAATTGTAAATCCAACTCATGTTCCTTACTGCACCCACAGCAGCACTATACATTCGTGTTCATGTTCCTACCCTTATCTCCCAGCAGATTCCATCAAATTCACTCTCCTTCGTGACGATTCCAGCAGAGCCCGTGGCCAGAGACACGCCAACCAAGGCGAAGAAGGGCCTGGAGTCACCATACAACAATCGCTGAGCAGCCTTCCTTGCGACATCCTGGTTTGCAGTTGCTCTCCTTAGCACATTGTTAATGAAGATCTTCCTCACTTGCGAGTGGATTTCATGACCAATCCTCTGGAGCGTCGATGCCCCTGATGGAGACCCACTGCCACCCGGGAGTCCCCAGCTGGCCTGTCCTGGACTGCTCTTCGGGACTTTCCCATCAATCCTCAGGGTGAGACTGTTGTTTTCTGGCAGAGCTCGCCCACTCCGACTACCCCCAAATAACGACGGATAATTTCTAAGGATATATCGTCCGTGGTACAACAATCGCCTAAGTAAGGACATCTCTTTCGTCCCTCTCTGCTGTGCTGTTGCTGCCGAAAGGAGTTTCAGCATTGCTCGAAATCAGTCTTCAATTACTCTCCCATTCCTTACTTCCTCATTAATATCTGTAAAATGACATCATTAAAATTCAATTAAACCATTCACACAGTCAATATTAAGCTTCTCAGTACTCGTGACGCCGTTAAATGTCACAAGGACAATCAAATGTCACGGATAAAAACATTCGCTCGAGTATGGCTTAAAGAAAATAGCCAGCAACAAGCTTAGAAGAAAAGGTAATGCTTGATTTATCATCAATAACATAAAGTAAATTTGAATAGCACTTACTTTCGCTTAATTATCGTTAACCCGTGAATATTCAGAAAGTGAATTCAATGGGGGCGCGTTGAAGACTACGCAAAACAGAATGTTGTGGAAAGTGACTCACAGTCCCAAAATAAACAAAAACACACTTCTCCCCTCTGCACGCAGCCACCACGTGAACGTTCCTCCTTTGTTCATTGGAACTTGGAAATTGGAATCAATCTTGGAATATTCCAAAAATCCAATATCCTCCCCTTTCATGCAAATTAAATTTCAAACGCACCATTTAAATCCAGACACATTATAAATATTTTATTAAACACTTGTTTGGTACTTCCGATGGCAAATATCAGAATTATTTGGTGAATGAAATAATAAACATTTTATGCAGTTCACAAACATAATAATAATAGCATTAATAGATCTAGGAATAAATTACCAGCTAGAACGGGTTGAAAATGAGAGATTTCAAACCGTACAGGATTTTTGACTAATATAGGTATACAATGATGGGGATCAATTGACTTATATCATTATTATAAAAACAAATTATATTCCTAGCTTTATTACGTTTGAATTATGTTCACATTAATGAGTGAGATAACATTAAGTATTGTGCATTTGGTTGTCTATTATCAAATAGTATCGATCTTATCTGATTCTGTATTTACTCATTACAGATATCTTTTTTAGATTTAGGAGGTGTATATAGTCATTTTATGTGCAGTGTGTTCCACCTCTAGGACACTTACAAGGTTGAAAGGTTGAAACAATTAAAGGTGAGATCAGTGGGAAGAGTAGCTATTTTGAGGTTGAGTGTGTAGGACGTAGAGCATAAGTCTCAAAATTTTGAGAGATATGGTACAGGGAGTAAGCAACTATACTAGACGAGTATATGGCATTAAATGTATCATTCATTAAGTAACAAAAATGTGTTAAATATTCGTGAGAATCAAAGTTGTTTAACTATAAAAGGATGACTAGACTTCGAGGGTTTTTATATTGATAACAATAGCACTGAGTATTCAATTGGCTTCGTTTCAAAACAACTGATAGAGCAAGAATAACAGACTAAGCTGTACTGATAGTACTGATACGGATACGGACTGGTAATTTTCATTGGCAAATCCTACAATATGCGATTTACTTAAAATACTGGTTATTAAAAAATGACTAAAGCGGCAACTGTGCAGGTGAAACGTGCAACTGTTTAGGTTCATTACAACTACAGTCACAATAATATTAGTGTTATAACTTATTTATTTAAGAGGGAATTCCGGCCAGTAGTTAATGTGGTAGCGATGAGTTGACCCTTCAAATAGTCGATCCAGCCAGTTTGAAAGGTTATCTAGTAGGTGATTAGTGAATAGGATTCCTGCACAATCTCCACCATCATTAGTTTCCTAAACGAACACAAACTTTGATTATTCAGGTTTATGAGGGCTTGTAACATTAGTAGTCGATTCCCTTACGTCAATTGCAGTATTTCCCCGTTCCAGGTCGGATTGATCATCGCTGCTATTGTCAGAATCGAATCCAAGAAAAGCACCATTCCTATAGCCAGATGAGCTTGTTCGACGCTGAAATAGCAGTGTGATGTGTTGACGTTAGTTCGTGATTACGAATAAAAAACCTGATGACTCAATAAGCTTGACAATCTTACCCGTTGGTGAGCTCCAAAACGGGTTGGCAATGTAGCGTGAAACACACAAAAATACTTACGATGGCCATTCAACGACAAAACAGTACCGACACAGTTTCTTGGATTGATATTCAAAGTTTTCGGTTCTGTCAAACTTAATTGCAACAGTTGCTTGTACCAACTTAGGCCTCCGGGACGATCCACATGCATAAACCCAAACTGCAAAGATTTGTTCCTGTTCAAAACAAACACAAATTGTGTTAATACTTGTAACCATTAATACTGATTAGTAGTTGATTTGTTGATTAGTTAATTGCAACTGACTTTCTATAAGGCCAAACGCATCTCTGGAACTTCCTAAGAAGAATCTCTTTTGTGTCTGTGTCAAGCAGCAAAATGATGGTTCTGCATCCCGGTTTTATCAGTCGAACTAAGCCGTTGTATGTTTCTCCTCGCATTTCATGAATTCTGCATTCAGGGTTTTGAGTAAGAACCTGAATAGGGTTGGGTCTATTTGCAGCAGTTGATGACGGCCTACTGGCTTGAGATGCATTTGGTGGAGAAGATCTTTGCGCATCAGCCTTTGCTTTCGCTAAAATGCTTTCCTCTTCCAATCGCCTGCAAAATATATAGTTGCAAACTCTGGAACCCTATTCGCAATAAATTATTATGGGCTCTTACACTAAGTAGGCCATTATAAAGCCTCCAGCCACGATAAACAAGACCGTGATGATCACAGAGCCAGCCTGAATCACCATTTCCCTTGTAACTTGAGCTCTTACAAATTCCATTGTCAGTGATACTTTCCGAAGAACTTTTATGAGGATTCCTTGTGCATGTTCATCTGTGAGTTCCTAAATTAATAGTTGAAAGTAACATATCATCCTTCGTTTAAACTTTCATTCACTACATCTCTGAGTATACCTTGACTTCCACTTGAAATGACAACGCAGATTTTTCAATTGATAACCTATGTAGAAGTGAGTCTAATCTTTGAAACGATGCATTGGTTCCATCCCAACCACCCTCAATCCATTCGTAGGACATCTTACTGCTGGTTTGTCTCCAAATGACAACCAAATTCGACTCTGTTGGATTTCCTGAGTAAAATAATAAACGTAACACTTTGCATGAAATACGAAATAATAAAACGGAATAAACATATGTTATCACAAGTACCTGAGAGAGTCTTTACGAATTCGTTTTGTTTATCTCCATACAAGTAGGCGAAACGAACCCTGCCAGGTATGTCCTGGCGTACAGCATACTCTCTCAGACCCCGAGCGTACTCTTCATCTTCTACTATCTGAGTTTGTCGAGTTAGGAATACTACACACAGTCGTCTTCGATAAACTGATGATTCAGTTGGACAAATCATATCCATCACGCTCTGTAGAATTGAAAGTTTGGTTAGGTTGTGTGTCCGATTCGAACAGCAATTCAAAAAATGTATAGACTAAAAACCTACTTGTGACGACAGTCGAGGAAGAATAAGAAACTTGTTGTTTTCAATGAGATCGTGCATAAGTTTTTGCGGTATTTCTGTCATGCTGAGAGTTGCGACTGGCTTCTCTAACTCCTTGAACACAAGAATGGTGTCCAAACCATCTGGGACACCAAATCTTTTTTGGAATTCTTCAAAATCGGCATGATCTGTTTGCACGTATCTGTATGAGAAAATGAGTCATTACTTACAGATGTTTGGTTTTACTGACACTAACTCATAGAATAAGAAGTCGTCTTCTTATTCTATATCACTAATTAAGTCT
>JAQGAD010003052.1:0-11372 GCA_034696625.1 Isotomurus palustris
TTCTATCTATTCTTGTTACTACAATAATACAAAACAATTTTATTGAAATGAGCGTTGGTTTACACTTTACAAGCCACACATGCATCTTGTCTTGGAACCAAATGTAATTGAATAAGACTTTTAGGTGTGGCTGTCACTGTTTGCCTTTGCCATCATCACTTTCAAGTTTCAAGTAACACCTCACGACATTCTTTAACTCAGGTGCTAATGATATTAGGAAATCTCACTTGAAGTTTACTAATATTGATTTTGACTGGATGAGACTGGATCACGAGGCCCCTACAATAAGCTGTATTCTTGACAAGTTTCGATTGTTAGCGTATAACACAGCGATATTTAGTTACTAATTCTATTGCTGAATTGATAGTTATATCATTTCTCGAAAACGCTTTCTAAGCAGGCAATCAGAGCATTTCAGTCTAATCTATTGAGACTTACTGTTCCAGTCTATCGTGTATTGTAGCGTATCATCATCATCCCTTATTCCTGCAGTACTTTCCAATTCCACGTTCCATTTCTGCTCATTCAAATCATTCCTTGTGACTCTCTAGTCTTCAGTTTGAATTTAAGTGTCGAAGCAATCTACTGGTGCACAGAATAGAAATGTATTGAAGATTAATCAATCTTAGTGGTTAGTAGTTTGGCTTCACGTGTGAATGAATAAATAGGTTCGTGAGGATGTTGAATATCAGTCTGCCCCAACATCCTTCTTTTCATTGTACATCTCTACCTCTTATAGCTTTTCATTCATAGTTTGCAAGCACCTCGTCCAATTAATCAATTAAATGACACAGAATTTTCGTAATTTGCAATCTTTATCATAATAGCTCCAAAACCATCGGGAAGGAGAGCTAGAAAACCAGGATTGGATAGAAAACCTCGACAGGCATACAGTGCCAAACAGCTAGAAAAACTGGAGACAGAGTTTAAAGTAATTATCAACCACAATTTTTTGTAACAATAGTTATTCTTGACAGCAGAAGAGGCTCGTAATGTGTTAATTCACCTTAAAAATTAGTTTGTTGAATTGTAGAATGACAAATATTTAAGCGTCAGTAAGCGTCTAGAGCTCTCCAAAGCTCTGAGTTTGACTGAAGTTCAAATTAAAACATGGTTTCAAAATCGAAGAACTAAATGGAAGAAGCAGATGACAGCTCGGTTCAAACTAGCCCAACGCCAAGGCCTTGGTCCCCATATTTATTCCTCATACTCGTCTGCATTTGCAGCAGTAAGACATCCACAAATCTATCTTAAGCTTGTCTGTGTCGGAAAGATTTTCACTGAATGTCAGTTTGCTAATTCAAATAATGATTGATGTTTACAGCTTTCTCCATATTATGCAACTTCATTCTTCAGCAATCACTCTCCAAATCCAGCGTCTGGGATTCCAACCGTGACTTCGTCATCTCAGGCGTTGTCTTTGAATAGTCCTACAGGTAGCAAGTCACCTTAGAACGGTTCCATGCGGATTACAATAATTGGAAGTTGATTAACATGGCTTTTGAAAACATGTTATTATGCTACCAGTTATTATTAATTGTTTGCAGTAGTTTTTTCTTGATGATCTCATTTCACCCCAAATTAAAGTCTAAAAATGCCTGAGTATTAATAACTGTGTACTTAATCTGTTGTACACTGTTGAGCTGCTGATAGTAAATACCTTTTATTCAACCCATTTTTGGGCTTATATCATATGCATTACTTTTCCATAACCTAATGTCATGGATGGATATCATATTATCATCATTCTCTTGAAGCTGGTGAATGAATATTGATGAAGATAAAGGCAACTAAAACTCAGTGTTCGGAGAATAATACTAAAAAAGAATTCATAATTCATCTATCATCGAATGCAATGCAATGCAATTTACGAGATACAGACTGGCCCCATAATCCATAGATACTTTGATCCAAACCGATAATCTAAAACCATTATGGTCTGTAAAAAACACAGCTTCCTATTTTTATATTCTTGGAATTTCTTTGTCTTTTTGTATCCTGTAATTCCAGTATAATATTTTCACAGCTGACCCGAAAGGTAATGACATTTTGAAGATCGTTTCTTAGCTAATGCATATTAGGGTATTTAGAGGATATTGTTTTTTGTGATTGCAGAAATGATGTACTATTACGATTTTGCTACAGTGTCAGACGTTGTAGTGCCAATTAATCAGTATTCTTCCAATGAGTTCTTGGATTATGTAAACCTTTTCATTGTCATCTTGAGCATTACACAGGATATGAGATGCTCGATGTGCAAGAATCTGTTCCTGGACTGTTCAAAGCTCCTCTGTGGCCATTCTTTTTGTGAATACTGCTTGTTAAGACATTTAAGGATTTTGAGCATCTGTCCTATGTGCAAAAAAAATGTCAGCGTACATTTATCCCGAAGAACTTATCAAATAGATTCGTTTCTGGACTTTGTTCATCCTCAGCTCCAGAAGATATTAAAACTGAAGACACACCGTCAATACGACAGTGATTACCTTTTGAGCCGGAGTCAAAGGTTTTTGAATAATGCCAGTCAAGCGTCTAGTCCTAAATTGAGAGAAACTGTGCGGGCAATACGAAGAGATAGAATGAAGCGGATCAAATGTCCCGCAGCGCCGTTTCCATTCCAATCGATACTTGATAACGTCGTCAATGTTTCCCACGCCATGAATCAGTCAGCTCCCGGGTGCTTTCTAGCAATATTCGCGTGCGTTTTATTTTCATTCTCAATCTTCTACATGTGTGATTTAATGCAAGAACTAGGACTCTCTTGGGTACGACAAAGTGGTTTTGCCGTGATGACTACATGTATACTTTTTGGATCATATTTTCACGGAAATAATGCAGGAGAAAAGTCTTTCTGGAATAAAATGGTAGAAACGAAAATAAGAAACCTACCTCAATTTCAGCCGTCGGAAAATGATGTGATACTAAAATATTTAAATAATGGATCATTTACCTTGGAAGAAATTAGGGAAGACACAATACAGATTCTGGACGCAATTATTACAAAATCTCACTAACTTTCTTGCGAATCTCAAATTTTAAGTTGGACTTCAGTAGAATTTTGTTGCAATTATAGCTGGTTAATAAATAAATGAATACTTCAATCAAACAACAACACATGTGTGCTCAATACTGTTCAATGAAACAACATTTTAATTCTCCACAATGAAAAAAGTTATTCTACTCATTACAAATTCTACACACTGTAAATACTAAATTATGTTTTCGTGATACATACTTATTAGGGAGTTTTTGGGGTTCCGGAAGAATCATTGTTCTCAAGACCGTCAACAAGAGATGCTATGTTTTCTGGCTCTTGTCCATCTATATGACATGAATCCTCATCTGGGACTCTATATAAAGGAAATTTGAGTTGAAAGATGCTACTGGCAAATCAAACTATTAAAAATAATATTGTAATTGTCAACACTACTTACGCCTGGGTCCCTAGCTCTGCCTCTTGAGCCAATTTCGATTGCGATTTGAAATACTCCTTCCTTGCCTCTTCTAACAGAACATTATGAATCATTCCAGGATGAGTTTTACTGATAGGTCCGGTCAATGGTGGGTAAGGGTTCCCTCTCAGTTCCAAAACGGCTTGTGAATATCTGACTTTCTGGAAGTCCAAGTCTATAAAGTCAGAAAAATGTAATGTAGCCGCACATGACACACCGTCTTTTATTCTGATTCACACTTCCACCCACACCGTATGCTTATCAGTACCATTTTCAATAGGATATATATTAAACATTCAAAACTCACGATCTTTGATCTCCGATGGAGCTCTTAGCATTCTTGTGTACGGAAGACCACTCGGCCAGTCTTTGTACCGAGGAGCTAGAACTTTAAATAGCTTAGGCACAAGAGCTTCATCCTCGATCCAAAACGTAGCTAGTTTCATAGTCGGGCGATGACAGTCTCCATTACGAATTGCTTCTGAAATTAATCTCTCCGCGTACCCTCTAGCTTCATCAGCCCGATGATAGTTTAATTCAATTCTTTCATGCTTGACTAGTGCTGTAACAGTTCTCCTCATAGTCTTAATTCTTCCCATAGGACCCTCAACGTTAGCAAATTGTCGCTGTTTCGGAATGATTTTAATCCGAAGCTTAGACACCAAACTCGTAAGATTTGCGGAATTCATTCTTCCTTCTTTTTGATTGACCACTCAGGCTGAGTATGCTCGATCCAGGCGTACGCTTCCTCCCTCAGTCTGATGTTCCTTTTACGTCTATACACAGAACAAAAAGATAAGTGGATACTCTGGATGTACTCAGTTTTTATCACTCAAGTATTTCAAGCGTAAACCAAGATTATTTTACTTACTCAAGGAAGGGTCTCAATGAAAACCAATAAAACACTCCTGTCGCAAATACGCCAGATATAAGAAAGATGTTTTTCGGGGTCAAAAACGGCTTCTTGCTTGTTGAGCTGCCACCAGGCATAATAGTTTCAGTTACCCTAAAGCGAAGTTCACGCGTTCTCTCATATGCTTCTTTAGTCACCTAAAAATTACTTGTCGAATTCACTGGTCTGTTCAGATTTCTTGACTTCACTAACATCCGCAGAAGGAATAGTCTCAGTCTCAGCGGTGTTAAATTGTTTTTCGAAAATAGGTTTCCAAATGTAAACTCCTCCTCCTACTCCAAGCACCGATGCAAAGACAATCTGAATTCGACTCAATCCTCGTGGAGCTCGGATTCTCATGGCACTTAGCTGCTGCAATCAAAAGTAATATTAATGTATTTACTATTTAATTACAATATAATAACTTGTTAAACGTCTAACAAACTAAAAATTTACGTCATTCCGCTGTTGAGAATTTAGAGTACTATATTCTGATGACTTCAGTCAGTCGAAATTGTCGAAACCGGTAAGATTTTCGATGGTAAAGTCGACACGAATAATGGACACTGGAGGTGGAAGTCTGTGGAGAGTTTGTATCATGTGCACAACACGATCATCCGTGAAATTAAGTTGGCGGGGCGGGAAGTTCTTTCTGGGTCGCGGGAACTCAGCCTTCTCGACACAATTCCATCGTCTTTGTAGAATTATTCACGCTTTTTGTGGACAATCCCGACAATCAAGGCAGCGTTCTGACCTCAAAACCGCCTCCAGTGATTTGTTGCACCATTTCTCCGAAAGGTAGTAACTTGGGTGGATTATATGAAAATATTCAAACTGTCTGCGTAGAAGTAAAGAATGGACGCTGAGACGTACTCAAGAAGTCCGTCCCCCGACGCTGACGGCAACCGCAGGGCTGATCTTTTTGACGATGACGATGACGTGGAGAGGGCAGGACAGCGATCACCCCAAGGAGGAAATGACAGTGACCGTGACTCAGCGACTGGAGTTCACTCAGAAGCAGAGGAAGAAAAAGATAAACGTATGTATAGTTCAGAAGTTATGAGGTTTAGAATTTGAAATAACACGACAAAGGAATAAATGATTTTAATTTGAGCAGCGAAAAAGGAGAAGAAAAAATCTACTAAGCCTAAGGGACCGGTCCGAAGAACGATGATAAGCGAAGACATGTAAGATAATGAATGAAGAGAGCCAATTAATTGGAAGTTGTGGAAATTTGCATGTCGTGATTATCGTACTAATATGGTTTTAGGTTGACAGGAAAGAATGGCCTTACTGAAGTGCAGGACATATTCAAAGACTTCAAATTTTTAGGAAAAGGAAAGGAAAAGGAAGACTTGGGTCGTATTCTCAATACATATGAGCAATGGATTCACAAGTTGCATCCGAAATATCGTTTCGATGAATGTGTTGAAAGAATAGAATTCCTTGGGTTGAAGAAAAAGCCTGTTAAAACAGTCCTGAAGAAGATTCGCATGGGGCTTCTTTCTTCTGCGGATTTCAACCGACCAGAAATTGTGGAAGATGATGAACATGATGAGCACTTGTTTCCCACCGAAGAAAATATTCCTATGACGTCAACAGGAATAGATGATGATGAGTTCGACGCGATATTTGACGAAATGGAAAGCACATCAACTGCTCAAGCTGGTGCCCCGAGTAATTCTAATATTGAATATGATGGAGACGATGGAGTTCCTTCAATGGAGGAGCAAATGGACTTGGAGAGAGAAATACATTTTCCTGAAGCCGTTTCTGACGAAATCGACGAACCCATGAATGACGATAATGAAGAGGAACATGTAAGTCTAGTATCAGATCCAAAAAAAAGTTCAGGTGATTTGAGTCAAAATGGAAATGAAACTACACTAAGAATAGAGAATGATGATGTCGATGAAAGAGACTCCCCGTAAAGATAATCGGTATTACTAGAAATACTAAAAACAAACTGCCACTAACTGGTGTATAGTTGAATCTTTTTCTTTATTCGATTGTGCGGAGCTGCGTATGTAATTGGACTATTGGTTGGTGGTAGGAAAGATTGGAAGTGTTTCTGATGTTTCTGTTTCAGGTGACTATTTGTTATAAGTTTAAATAGCTAAATATATGTGTACCTCTTACGTCCTTTGTCGTACAAAGACTGATACAATAAATTATTGAAGTAATACATAAACAGTTACTAAACGTTGGTATTGAAGCATTAGAAATCCGTGACTCTGCCCTTCCGTTCCCAGTCCCCATAGCGCGTAGGTTCTGGTCCTCGTGGTCCTCCAACCTCTCCAGTGTGCGGGTTTGTATTGTCAGGCCATGCTGGCAAAGGCTCCTTTTCCTGGTAAGGATGCTGTCCCACTTCTAGTTCATCCAGTTTCCCTGTAATTGTCCATACCATTTTTTAATTACCCTAACATTTATGTTTCTTGATTTGCAGGCAACTAAACGAATAACTACTTACCTATCGGAGTCTTGACACGCTTAGCAGGACCTTTAGGGGATTCCTTCGCTTCCGGACTAGAAGGATCTTTGCTCAAACTTTTAACCGAAAAATGAAGTAACCTTGAGAAAGGTCGTCCTGCCACTAAAGATCTAGAACACTCACTAACACTGGCACTGACAATATTTTTATAACCCCCAAGTTGTCTACACACCAACCTGCTAATTGAATTCTGCATGCTTTGTTTATTTATCTTGAATTACAGTAACAAAGTCAGATGCTGAGATGGTGGAGAGTGAGACTTCAGACACAAAACAGTGAAGATTAAGGATGTGGCATTAGATAACTTCCAGTGACATGTGGACTCCGTGGAGAAAGCTGGGTGAAAATAATCCGCGGGTGAGAAGGAGCCCTCTCTGGACAAGGAAACAGGGAAGACAAGGCTTTACTACTCTTCACCACCACCACCACCACCAACCGAGTCTATAAAGTAGCTCATCTCAATGAAAAAGTAAATTATAGGTTTCCTTCCTCCAATGCCCTGAGATCTCATTCTGTTTTTGCAGAGATGAAATGTGAATTATGAGTCGCACTCCACTCCACTGTGCTACAACAACTTCCTTCCTCTCCTGTCATCTTCAATAAATGAGAAGAGCACAAGAGAGAGAGAGCATCCTATGCAAAATCATCTTTGCCGTCCCTTCTGTACTGAGAGTAAAGGAGACAACTTGTGAATCATTCACTTCCTTTCATCCGATAATTCGGTGAGAAGAACTCTTCATTTGACATCTTCTTCCAGCCCCGAACTCTCCTCTCTATATAATACAACCTGCCCTCGCCTCTCTTATTGTGACACAATTTGTGACCACCTCACCGTCCGTCGCGATGTCATCATTAACTCGACGATTATTACGCTTCTGTGCCGTGTGTCATAAATAATAATTAATTCAATTAGTGGCGCAGTCACATAAGAAGACGAGAAAGTTCACTTTTTGTAGGTTTCACCACAGGATAATCTTACGGTGGTCGTGCTTCTAATGTTCTAATGTTTGTTCGTGGTGGTTGGTGATGGTGGCTCGCACTTCGCAGTGATTGATTGGGTTTATTGGCAGCGAGTGAAATATGAGAGGAGAGTCATCACGGCTGTGAAACTGTGAACTCAATATTGTAACGAGTTTGGTGACAGTTAAAGTCAAGTGCAACTTCCATTCTTAATTCCTGCCCAGAGAGAGGAGAAGGATAGGCTGGGGACAAAAAATACCATCAAAACCATCAGAGCTACTTGCTACTTGCTACACTTATTTATATGCCCCCTCCAGTGTTTAATTTCTCGTTAGAACTCACAGATTAATTTTGTGCTTTTATTTCATCTCAACTATGAAGTGACATCAACTTAGAGTTTATTACAATACAATATGGAATTTAATATTTAACGGAAGTACACCAGAAATCGTTTTTGTTTTAATCTTTTTGTGTCAATATTGACTTGTGGGCCAATCAGACAGTTCGAGTTGTGTTAAATGAAATTGTCTGTTCTGTTTATATTGCATAGTTGCTAACTAGCTTTGATTTTAGCATTGGACTTGGTTGAGGAAACAATTTCATTGTTAACATGAAGTTGGTTTTGGTGTAGACAAAAGCAAGTTATTTATTGGGACTCATAATAACTCTACGCTAGCACAACTCATCTACACTGCCAATCTACCAGTTTATGTGGGTTTAATAGAAGTGTAGAAGTTTGTTCTCTAGAAATTGCTACATTGTTATTTGTAGCTCTAGTGGCAACTAAAACTAAATCAGTTTATGCAGTCGAGCTTTATTATAGCCCAGCCCACACTAAACCAAATATACAAGTGAAGAATGATTTGATTACGAAATTGGATTTGACCTGAAAGACTGGGGAATTCGATTAATTACCCGATTTACCCAGACTTTCTACTTCTGTAGTGACAAGGGAGTTGGAAATTATAAAATTTAACAAAATACTCGTGATTTCTGCTTTAAAAGTAAGTTTGTATTAAAGGTGGAACAAAGGAGTCTTTGTGTATACAAAATGGGAGATAATATAATGTTGTTATGTTTGTCTTATTGCCAGGCACTGCACTGCAGAACTCTCAACTATAAAACTGCTCAGCGTACGAAATGTGGATGAAGATATTGTTTCTCTATTGAAAAATCTTTGTCAGCGTATTCAGTTCGGCTCTTTGTGATACTGCAAATAATTATCGTCAACTTTGATAACCATCAACATGAACGGTTTGAGTTTTAGCGAACTCTGCGGATTGTTCTGCTGCCCACCTTTTCCATCAAGAATTGCTGCTAAATTGGCCTTCCTTCCTCCTGAACCGTCGTACAAATTAAATGCTGACGACACAGGGGCCAAGTTCTCCATTGAATTTAATGACAAGGCCGAGTGGCAGTATTCTGAAAGGGAAAAGGAAAACATAGAAGTCTTCTACACCAGAACTTCTAGGAATAATAAAATAGCTTGTATGTATGTTAGATGTTCGACAAATAATAGGTTTACTATTCTATTCTCTCACGGAAACGCTGTCGATCTGGGACAAATGAGCAGTTTCTATGTCGGACTAGGCTCAAGAATCAACTGCAACATCTTCAGTTACGATTACTCAGGTGGGCTTAATTAATGTTAAGCATTGTTGGAATTCGACTGATTTAACATTTAACTTTCAAACTATGCAGGGTACGGAGCAAGTGGAGGAAAGCCTTCTGAAAAGAACTTATACGCAGACATAGAGGCTGCCTGGCATTGTTTAAGAACAAGATACGGAATCTCCCCAGAAAATATAATTTTGTACGGTCAGAGTATAGGGACAGTCCCTACAGTAGACTTAGCCTCTAAATATGAAGTTGGTGCTGTGATTTTACATTCACCTTTGATGTCTGGTATGCGCGTTGCCTTTCCGAACACGAGACGAACTTGGTTCTTCGATGCTTTCCCGAGGTACTGAGTCACAAGAATAATAACGATTCATCCTATTATGATATTCCGAATTTATTTTACAAAAATGATTTTTATTTTCAGTATTGACAAAGTTCCAAGTGTACAGTCACCTGTACTTGTGATTCACGGAACGGAAGACGAGGTCATCGATTTCTCTCATGGCTTGGCCATTTATGATAAGTGCCCAAGAGCTGTTGAACCATTATGGGTAGAGGTAAGTTTTTAAAATATAAACAGCTGGCTACATTAGCTTTTACTAAGAAAACAGTGCTAATATCGGGTTAAATTGTTTGTCTTAGGGTGCTGGTCATAACGATGTGGAACTGTACAATCAGTATTTGGATCGGCTCAAACAGTTTGTGTCTGTGGAACTAGTGAATTGAATGGACTCAGTGACCAGTATATCGTGTCCATAAATTATCGAAACTTTAAAGCTGTAGAGCTCTTAATAGGGTTGTTCACCTTTATTTGCTTCGAATCGATCAATGAATTTTTATGCTGTATTTTTACAAACTGGCATTGTTTGCTCGAAATATTCATTCACGCGATCTTTAAACTACTCCATCTGTACTACTACTCTACTATCTTATGTTTAATGTACTCAATAATTTTTATTTCTTTAAATAGTGGTAGCTCAGCTCCATAGGGTTTCTTAATAGCTGAATAAGAGTATTACCGACAAATGCTTGTTGTTGAATCTTAGTATGATAAGTGCTACCTGTGTATTCTAAACAATCATGATGACAATTATTCCTGAGCCTCTGTTAGTACAGTATCTGTGAAGCTCCTGTGCTCTATTATCGACCTTCTTGCCAGAATTTTTCATTAGACCTAATCGAAAATAAGTTATTTAACTTCACTACTTAAACAGCTGCCAGCTATACTTATTTTGTCACATTGTCACCATTGAAAATCAATGAGTTGATGTCTGCTTGTCTGCAGATAACTTCAGGCAAGATTCAAGATATCCTGAGAATGGTTTATAAACTCAGACTTCGAGCTGTAAGGAATTCTAAGGTTGAACAAAATTGTAACAACCAGTGGGTCAAAGCTTGAAGATGACTGTCTATTGACAACGCAAATTACTAAATATGCAAAATCAAATAATTGATTTAAATGAAGGATCTCAAAAGATTACTAACCTTTTGCCGTCTGCATTGTTTAAATTAAGTTTTAATACATGTCATAGTAATTTTGAGTCTTGATAATTGCCCTCAAGCAGTTTATTAGCATAACAAAAAAAAACTGTTTGTTCAAATATTATTATGAATTATAAGAGTTGTCTTTTACCTTTTGTTTATATACAGCGTTTTATGAATACTGAACATATCTTGCTCTCCCACGTTTCATGAAAAATGTTCCTAAAGAATAATCAAGTTTATATTTATTTCTCGTCTATCAGGTTAATTGTTTACATTTTGTATTTATTGTACGTCGTTCAATCTTCAAGAAGCAGCCACCAGTAATGTACTAGAACCGAAAATTGTGTAGACTGATGAGAATTGTCATGCTTTATAGCATAGCTGGTGTAAAATAATTTTATTCTGTAAATGTGAAGTCAATATTCGATATTATTGCAAATGTAAACGTTTGTTTCAACCTTGCAGATTTGTA
>JAQGAD010003053.1:0-11362 GCA_034696625.1 Isotomurus palustris
AAAAACTTACTGCCATTTCCTTGGGGGTCTTGGCTTTGCATGTTTGCATTGCATTGCCCACAAATTGGGAAGATATAACTATGGGACCATCCACACAGTACGTTGGTCACATGTCACCATTAAGTGTGCCCTACTATTCTCCCACGTATTTAGTGGATGCACCTCAACGTACGTCACAACTTTCAGTCCCCGAGCTCACCACTCGACCTCCTCCCGTCGTCTTCTTCCTTCTGCTCTTGTCTCTTCCCATTTTATTGTTGTTTTCTACCCACAGACGTTTTCTCCACTCTTCCACTACAACTAAATTGTAATTCGGCCAACTTCCTCTAATTAATTATTTTGACGTACTGCGTCATAAATTGCGTCTTCAGTCTTGCTCAACGGCAACGTCAAGTCTGTAGGAAAGTCGACGGAGAAATACTCTTGATTTCCGAGCTTGTGACCCAGGTAAAACATTCGTCAGAAATATAATAACATTGGGAAATATATAAGGTCCATTTCGGGACCCAAACATTCAAAGTTGGGTAGCCATACTTTAATCGATTTGGCAATTTACTTATAGAGCTGTGCAAACTAGTTTGAACTTGATTTGAATTTGTTGTAATAATAATATATTTAGGAAAGTCGGACGGAGGATACCGAAAAAGATACGAGTAGTTTTAGGGGTCAAATTAATGTCATTAGATTTGACGATCGATGTGTAATTCTACTTCTAGTTGGGATTTTGGTGTGGTTTTTTGTAGTTTTGCTACATTCGAGTATATAGTCAGGGAATTCAATGATTTAGATAATGGGTTGAAGAGTTAAAACTAGTTGCCTAAAAGCGTCGATGCTGTGGTTAAAAGTGTTGATATTTTGTGGTTAGAACGTTAAAGTTGAAACAGGAAATATTTTGGGGAATTTCCAGATACACCAGAATGACGGACAATAAACAAGCTTACGGGTGGGTAGCTGGGACTGCAGCTCCACCGGCGTATCCTCAACAAGCAGGAATGGGAAATGATATGGGAATGGGAGGTTTCCCTCAGACACAATTTGCAGGACCAGCGTACGGAGTCGTTGGAGGGGGTTATGCTCCTCAAGGGGGGTATCCTCAAGGAGGGTACGGCGGTCCTCCGGCAGGAATTGAGAACCCTGGATATGGAATGGGAGGTCCTGGCCCAGCAATGATGGGGGCTGCTTACGCTGGAATGAGAGACCCTGATGGACCTAAGCCGTACTCGAATGAAAGCGGAAGCTCTTTTGGAGACAATGCTGCGTTGGAATTCTCAGATAGAACTATTCGAATGGCGTTCATTAGGTACCGTTCTTTATCATTATACTCTGAAATTAAAATCTGAATTCTGTAACAATGCTAAAATTGATCATAATATTTGTTTCAGGAAAGTATATGGAATCCTGGGGATGCAAATGCTACTTACAACAGCAATCATCGCATTGTTTTGCTTGCATCATCCAACGAAATTGTGGGTGCAGAGGAATCCGTCGTTTACATTTGCAAGCTATGGAATCGCATTGGTCCTCATGATTGCTCTTGTGTGTTGCGAAAATGCCCGACGGAAATCTCCTACCAACATGATCTTGCTGGCGTTGTTTACTTTGACCGAAGGCATTGTCGTGGGAGCCGTTTCTTCAACTTACAAGTAATGCAAGATTTCTTCCTACTGTACTAGGATAAGAATTTATGCTAAGAAAATTCATTTATCAATATTTTTTTATTATCGCAGTGTCAACTCGGTGGTGATCGCGGCCGGAGTTACTGTAGTCATCTGCTTTGGACTTACACTATTCTCATTCCAAACAAAATATGACTTCACGATGATGGGTGGATCCTTGTTCTGTGTGCTTCTGGTTTTCACCTTGTTCGGATTCTTAGCTATGTTCGTCAGAATCCCAGCCGTTCACATGGTTCTAGCTGGTGTTGGAGCACTCATATTTTCAGTATACCTTGTCTACGATACTCAACTCATGATTGGAGGGAACCACAAAATGTCTATTTCACCGGAGGAATATGTGTTTGCTGCTCTCAACATCTACATGGACGTCATCATGATTTTCTTGTACATTCTTCGACTCCTTGGCAGTCGAGAATAAACAAACGCTGGTCAAATCCTCCACATGTAGATAAGTATCAAATCTGATTTCCATTATTTATGTTCCTGTAATGGTGCGACTGTAAAATGTAACTTCGAAAAGAAAATACAGAGAAAAATGCCATTTATGACTCCGTTAGTGTTTTACTTTATCTGTATCAAACAAAAGTGTAGTAGTTAGAAAGTGAACTGTCGGTAGTGCTAGTTCACTCAATATTATGGTTCACATAATTTTACAACTTACACAGTGGTATGAAGCAGCTTATCAAAGCATACGAAAAAGAATATAAACCGTAATAAAAAGAATCAAATACTTGAATGAAAATCAACAAAACAGAGTTATTTCTACTAAGGTATTTCTGTTTAAATATTTAACAGTTTTAATTAGATAAGTAACAGGAAAGTAAGTACATTTTGCACGGTGGATTTCCATACATTGTATATAATTTAGTATTATTGACATGTTTGGATGGAACAAGGAGACTGATGAGATCACGGTGATGTTTTCCTGTTTCAGTTTCCCTACAAATGGCAATTTATATAGAAGAGAAAATGTCTGTGCCATAATACTGTATAGTTACCTGTCTGTCTTCTTGCTGTTAAAAATTCTCATAATAACTTAAAGTTCGCTATCTTTCTTAAATATAATACTGATTCTATCAAAAATTAAACATTATACACTGCAAATGATGTTATTACTGAAACCAGAAATGTCGTCTGCCAGTAACAACATGTGATTTGAAAATCAGTTTTATCCTCTCAGCGAAAAATTTAGACAAGTGAACTTGAGGATCGTAACCAAATGACGTAGTCTTAAAGTACCTACATGTACCTTAAGTAGTTATAAAAATTATCCAGCACCCAAAGCTGCGACTTATGCGAAACACAGCACATTTAAAGGGAATCCTTCTGCACGCCAGACGTAGTCAATACCTGCCCCATACACTAAATCTGTAAGTCCATGTACATGTCCATATGATGCATCGATATACTCGAGAATTTATTGTCATTGACTGTTGTTAATAAAATGCTTAATTATTCTGAAAACCTCAACACTATTGTTAACCATGAAGTTTAATAATTCTCTTTTCCATGTACAAAACCACGATTTATGAAGCATAAAATTCATCTCATCACACACATCTTGTTAAACCCCCATACATGCAGTGAACAGATAATTATGGTCGCTTTCTACGACTGCAATATTATTCAATGAGTGAGCAATGAGGTGCGAATGACTAATGGTTAACGATCGCTTTGTAGTAATCTCCCTACATCTGTTATCAATTTATCAATACAAGCCTTTATCGAAGTCGTTCAAGGTGAATTCTAATGGTCATACACACAATATACAGTATCATAATCGTTAGTCATTTAATTTCCAGTCGTACGCATGGTTTGTTCGCAATGTGAGACTACTTGTCTAAAATAAAACCAAGATTTCTCCAAATTTTTTCAACGATGCATTTATCATATCTCGGAAAGGAGCATGGGATTGCAAAATCTCTTCTAACAGTAAGGTTTCAATTTTGAAAAGTGAAGTGAATATTAATTTTTAAATATCGATACACACAACACGTTGAACTTCCTTCCAGATTACTGGACTGATTGCAATGGTATTTGGAAGCTACGGGTACTTTTCCAGTTCTTGGATTAAAAATAATATTCACGAGGCTTGTGATCAGTTACTGAACACACAAAACGGAACTTTATCCTCCTCTCGGATGGAATTATCCTGCCCGGGCGCATTTTTTGAGAAATATTTCGTTCTGGCAATTATTTTTTGCAGTTCCTTATCCTTATTGAATTTAATAGGGCATCTGTTCAGTAAACAATTATCTAAAGGAGCTTACAAGCTTCAAGTAAGTCAGAACAACTCATTAATAAAATCTAAAATGCTCATGTGACGTACATATTATTACACATCAAAAGCTTCACTCTATCTCTTTTCTTCCTTCCGTTTTACAGGATATAGTTTATCATGTGGTGTCGGGAGTTATGATATTCGTAGCTGGTTCGGTGTTTATTTATTCTTCAGTAAAAATAGAAGCCGTATTTAACACCGTGAAAGACTCAGTCTCAAGATGCAACTCGACTGATAATTATGGGGCTATCATCAATCAAGAAAGTTTTCAGCCGTATTCGCTGAAAATAACTGCTGGGGTAACATGACATTTATAGAAACACAAAGTTGTAACAAGAAGCATCTTATGTAAAGTTCCTCATTGCCTACCGTATGTACAGGCAATGACTTTACTAAATGGAATCCTATACTTCGTCGTAGCAGGATTGCTTTTTATCACTTAAGACCAAAACTGTGAAGCATCGAAGGAAATTCTAAGACTCCGTTTCAGAGGTCTTAAGAAGATCGTCGAACTGATAAGACTGCATGTTTTGGCACGCACCTTTTCGTATCGCAGATGAGCTTGAATATGAAACAGGATACACGTTTTGTATCATGAAACTAACTGGATGACGCTCTCAGAATTTCCGAGTTTCAACCTTTTGTAATGTAAATATAAGTGACTTTGATAGGAGCCAAAAGCTACTGAGAAAAAGGAAGCGTCAATAGCTTAAAAAGGATCTTCTTGTGTAATATCCCGGATTTGATTTGTTGCATATTCCTCTGAAGGTTGAATCCTTCTTTCAAGACTGCATAGTTTATTTGAAAATCATTTCGAGCTGAGTCGTCTCTTGTACTGTCTGTCTCTTAATTCTAAGTCGAAGAATATTGCTTTGTGGATAGAAACCTGAAGCACTCAAAATTCCACGATATATTTGTACAAGCTAACGCTAACATATAACATGTATAAGGTGTAGCCAGAGTCGGACTAATTTATGTGTGTCACTTACTTATATACTCGTTTATTTATTAAAACAGTTTTTTACCCACTTGGATCTATCTATTTCTGTTCTGACCTTGAGAACATATCTGCGAATAAAGATCCCCATTAATATAATACAGAAATTCTATTTGTCATTTTGTTTCATAAAACCTACAAAGTTATTTTTTTTTTATTTCTGGTCTAAAATGGAGCAGGAAGAAAACTTTGATATGATAGGCAAGGAAGAATCCAACTTAACTAAACTGATCTCTGCAGTTACTTCCATGCACAACAATTTTTCAAGTGTAACACCCATTGTTCCAGTGTCAATTCCATTCTTGCCATTAGGATTATGTTTAATTATCCTTACAGTCTTTGGACTCCTCGGGAACTCATTAAGTGCTTTAGTCTTCTCCAGTAAAAGACTTCGGTCTTCCTACAGCATACTGGCTCTTGGATTGACACTCGCAGATTCGGTTTATTTGCTAACGAAGCTTCTCAGATATGGACTAGCATCTTGGTTCTTACATCAAAGTATAGCACCTCACTATAATGATGTTTTCATTCCCATCTTTGGACCTTACCTAAGACCTTTGACATTCACAGGTAACCCTTGCTTGTCACTTCTACAAACAACACCTTAATGGATGACTGTTTGATTAACCTTAAACTTATAAATTAATTCTATCTTCCAGCCCACACTGCATCAACTTACTTCACAATGGCAATCGCATTGGACAGATTGATAGCTCTGTCCCGTCCATCGATTGCTCGGAAGTTTTGCACAGTGAAACAAGCATTCATCACATCTTTACTTGTATTTGTCTTTTCGGCCTTATATAATATCCCTCGATGGTGGGAGTTTCACACCGAAGAATATGTGAGATATGACCAGAATCTGGATGAAAATATCACCTTCTACTCTATGGAAATCTCTCCTTTAAGATCCAACGTGACTTACCAACTGTATTACATCTTCTGGTCGTACTTTATTGTGATGTTTTGCCTTCCTTTTGTCTCGCTTAGTGTGCTGAATATTTTCGTGTGGAACAGCGTAAGTCGATAACATTATTCTTCTGTCCCCTAAATAAATCCTTGAAGATAGTTATAATCCTCACACGCAGCTTAATGAACTAAAGAAGAAAACAAATGTAATCTTGTAGATCCAGATAATCCAACATAGCAAAATGAGTTCTACTCAACGAAGAGACGCTTCCTTTGCAGCCATGCTCATCGGAGTCGTCTTTGTTTTCCTCCTGTGCAACCTGGATTACCTGGTTTTGGATATCTTGACTTATTTCAACATACGCACTGACGAGTTTTGGTCCCACCTGGGGAACTTTCTCCTCACAGTAAATTCCGCCGTGAATTTCCTGATCTACTGCGTATGTGGGCAGAAGTTCAGAGAAGAACTCAGAAAAACTTTGACAGAAACTTTCTTTTGCGGATGCATGAAAAATTCTGCTTCACATGACATCAATAACTCAGGTATGAAAAATGACGGGATTTATGTTTTTACGCAATACTCAAGTTTCACGTGTAATGATTGATGCATACAATTTTTACCGTCACTTTCGAAAACCAAAAAATGTGAATTACTCTCCAGGTGTGAGAACTGAAGCTTACATTGACATGCACAATATCCCACGACGTTGACTCTATGTGGCCCCAACGGCTTTCCCAGAATGAATCCCTTGTGCACATGAGAATGCACCAACTGCCGTGTCACATAACCACAGGGATTTTCAACAAAAACATCTTGGAATTTAATAGTCTAAGAGAAAAATGAAATGTATGAATCCAACCTAAATATGTAATAAATTGTCTTATTCAATCAATGAAAAGCAATCCATTTTTTTATTCTCAATCCTGCTGAGTAAAAGATAAATCAACTTAAAGCTGATTGCATGTCCAAACAGTGCCTCGTCTTTTATTTCTACTCTAGAAGTATGTACTTACAATTACAATGAATACATTTCCATGCTGCTAGGGAAAAGAACTCTCCCGATGCTTTCCTACCATACTCAAGAAGAAATACGCAGAGAAACTTAAACTTTCACCCTGTCGCACTAAGCTGGTGATAAAACAGGTACTAATTTCACAAACCTTTAGCATTTCCGGGATGTCTAATGATAAGAAAACAGTAATAATGGTCACGCTGATACGTAATAATCCCCTGGGAATGACAGGATTTAGTGAAAACTGAGAGAGAAAGTGCATTTGCCAAGATTATAGTATGATTAAGAGCTGTCTAATTCCATCTAAGCCAACAATATACATGCGTGTCATTTGATATTCGCTAACACTTTATTGCACATGGGTTTCCTTCTCACGCTGTTATGCCCGAATGAATGCCCGTATTCGAAGAATATCACTGCACCACCCGGTATGGTGAAAGATGATCTTATAAATCGTAGATATTTATGGTCCTTCCACCGTCTTTGTTTGACTAGTCCACATTTAGAATTGACACGATCAGTATCCGCATCCACTCAACGACAAACCATATGGGACTTTGTTTCTCATAAGCAAACTTAATTTACCGAAGCTTGTGTGTATGAATAATAAGCTTCTATTTGTCTTACAACACTACGTCCAACAGTTGACAGTCTGAAACCCAAGCTTACCGAGGTTTAAAACACTTCACAGTATCATTAAATCATTACAAGAGCTCATTTTTCTGATGTCACAACCAATTTAGTCGTGATCGGGGATTTTCAACCAGTTTTACCGTGTTCAGTATTTTTTGTTTTCGTGATTTAAGACTAAGACTTCCACACTGCGTCGGCTTACTGTTCGGGGAATAACCACATTGAAATCCCGAAATTTGCAGAAGTTAGTAATTTTCTGTTGTTTTAAATCTCACATTCACTTTATCATCCGACAGTGAACAGTTGAGCAGTAAGTTCATTACTTGGAAAAACCCTGTTTGGTTCTCACACAGCTATGCAAACATAACAATTAACCATGAAGACTTCCTTTACAGAAGAAATACAGCACAGCAGTCACACGCAAATATACATTTTCAATACATTACGCAAGTTCTATTCAAATTCATAGAATAACGCGTATAAGTGTAAAGTTTACGAACATTAATCAAAAGTATTACTAAAAGTAGTAGGAAATGAATCATTTCTGTTGTTTTGACTGAATTGTAAAAAAGTATAAAAAAATATCAAACTGGGGCAGCTGCTGTTTATAACTCATAATCAGCAGTCGTCAGCTCAGACTCAATTGAGGTAAACATAAATGTGTATGGCTGTATTAACCACAGTTAATATTTAGTAGTATCTCACCACAAACTGAGAAATTAAGTAAAACAACTACAATTCAGATCTTTCGGACAAAGTACTTTATAAAAGATCGAATCTCTTTCTTTTCTTGCTCAGAATTCAGCATTTTTTCGTATAATCCACCGGATTTAGGCAGAAGGAACTCGAAATACGTGAAGTTGATAACAATTAGCTCCATTAAAACACTCAACTTTGTAGTATGACGCATTCATATTAATAGGGATACAAAGGTTTTGTATACAACAGTCTTTTGGGTGATTTATCAACTCAGAGCTGGAATACGTTTGCTCATCTATGTAATAGTTTCGAAGCATTTTTTTACTCCTTAAGTAAACTCGTGATGATTGTATTAGTATTACCTCATGTAATTTGAACAAGTCGAAGTTTGAACACAAAGAACCCGAGAGTAATAACAGAGGTAATACACTTACATGCCAGGTAGTGCATGCACACACAATTTTGGATTCACATAGCGTCTCCTCCGTATGAATGCTTATTCATTGTACACAGTAATAACTTTTCTTATTCATTCTTGGAAGAACTGTTTTCTCACACTGCTCTTCGAGTTGAGCTGAAAATGTTCAATAACTACTTACAATGCATGCGGTTACAAGTTACAATACACAATTTTAGTGTACAGCATGCACTTGAATATTAATAGCCTGATCCAGCCCCAGAAATTTTGTTTACTGTTGACTGTCAACTGAACTACTTTTTTTACGGAAACAGATTTGTTGTTCTCCGTTTCTGGGGTTAAGAGTTATTGGAATCAAAGTAAGTTCCAGTAATCAAGAGACTTTGCAACCAGGAAATTCGCGGAGTTTGTTCATTTATGAAATAATCAAACTTTTCTTCGTTGAATAACAGTAATTATATCAATTGTCAAGAACCGGAAGGTGAATCAGTGAACAGTAATGAAACACCAACCACGCTGGAGACTACTTAACTTTTATTTCACAGCGTGCAACAGTCAATCTCATTACGGACAACGGAAAACTTTCCGAATTTACACCAGCAAATCGAATCTGAGTTTTCAACAACAAATTGAACAATATTATATGCGTGAGTGAAACGAGATTTATGATAAACAATCACACAATGAACTCATCCGAATACTACGAGCACGTAGAAAATTCTGAATCTCCTGCAGTCAAATCTTCGTTTCCATTATGTGCCAAAACTGTGTCAACTGTAACCACTACAATAGACTTCTGGCCATTGGGGTTAGGACTGCTAATTGTTTGCATTTTAGGACTGATAGGAAACATTTTCAGTGCAATAGTTCTAGCAAGACCAAAAATGAAATCCACCTATAGCATTTTAACCTTAGGACTCACTCTTTGTGATACCATTTATCTTTTGACAAAACTACTTCGATATGGATTAACCTCGTTCTTCGACACTTTAAAGATAGCTACGTACTACAATCACTTCTTGTACCCTCTTTTTGGCCCGCAACTGCGAGCTCTCACTTTCACAGGTTTGATAAATCATGTAATTCATTTATTGTTTCCGGTAATTTCGGTTTCATAATATTTCAATTATGTTTTGATTATGTTAATGACTTGTTTCAGCTCAAACTGGATCAACTTACTTCACAGTTGCATTGGCAGTAGACCGTTACGTTTCTGTTTGCTGGCCGATTCATGCAAAAACAGTGTGCACAAAGAAAAGAGCTCAAATGATGGTGGCAGGAGTGATTATCTTTTCCATAATCTACAACATTCCTAGATGGTTGGAAATGCAAACCTGCCTGAATTCCAATGATACTCAAATATACCGTATGGAAACAGCAGTTCTCAGGAAGAATCTGGCTTACAAAAAGTATTACATTTTCTGGGGATATTTCTTTATAATAAACTGCATCCCATTCACATCTTTGATATTTTTTAACTTCAAAATTTTTGATGTGGTAAGTAATACAAATATGCAAAAACTATAAAACATAAAGCATTTATAGCTATTGGAACATTACTGGGAGAATTTTAATCCACACAGGTTCGATCATCCAACAAAGCCAGACAATCAATGACTTCAACACAAAGAAGGGATATTTCATTTGCAATGATGCTACTTACAATTGTGGCAGCCCACTTGTTGTCTAATCTAATTTATTTCGTTACTGATGTCTTATCGTATCTCGGCATTTCTTACGCATCGTTCTGGGACAGCATGGGAAACTTCTTACTCACAGTTAACTCTGCAATTAATTTTCTCATTTACTGTGCGTTCGGGAGGAAATTCAGACGCGAGTTCAAAAACGCACTGAAAGAAACTTTTAGAAGAAGAGTATCCCATGACCATTTTGGCTCATCCTCCCAAGGAACTGCTCATTCTGCTTCAGGTACACATTTATTTGAATTTCAAATGAAACTGATAGGATAAAGAAATTCATCATTCAACAACACCATGTTGCTTTTATTCTAGCTAAAAGGACAGGAAGGACCCTCAAAATTGAATTAGGACCCAGCACAGAAAAGAAATCAAGCCCTCCTTTAGACTCAAGAGCAAAAACTGAAGCAGTATAGATTGAACCCAGATTCATGGGCAGGAATTTAATAAGTTATGACCTACTGCAACTATCAAACTATTGATTCTTCGAGTAATTAATTGATTAGTTATTCAAAAGTCAAATGCTATATTGTTGTAATTGATAGTAATATTTATCTCCTCATAATCGCGCATCTCTTTCATTATTAGCCAACACCGATGATCATCAGGAAATCATTAAAATTCTAGTCGCTTACTACCACCTGATTTACTTCACAGCGTTTTGCTGTAAGTAATTGAAAGCTTCCGTTTTAACAAATCTCTGTATGTGGTTCAATTTTAATAACAGTGAGCATTAGGCCACTATTAATATGCAAGGCCACTTGTTAGTTAAAATGATCTCAATATTGCATATCCCTGTTAAACCTTTACCCAAAAATGCAATCGAATATTTTTAATAAGATGTACCATTATAATAGAATAACATTACACGACACAATTTCCACATCTTGTCAGTCTGTTAATGCAAGTTGCAGTGATACATGTATGCGTGTCAAATGTAATCGTACAATTTAGATACAATTAGAAGGTGAATATCTTATTATTTTTGAATTTTTGTACAAACACCTTTTCTACGACAATTATGTCGAATACACAGTTA
>JAQGAD010003054.1:0-11361 GCA_034696625.1 Isotomurus palustris
TATTCTGGAAAGGCCTCCCTTTCACAGAAATATGGAATAATCCCGGCGCTCTATGCGATGTATTACGTGACTTCTCTCCACGCTAATTATCTTGGAAGGCCTCCCTTCCGCAGTAATACTAAATAAGCCAGAAGTTCAATGCGTATTATTACGTGAAGGCCTCCGTTCACAATAATATCCTGCAGGGCCTCCCTTACGCGGGAATAACTATAGCCTGTTGGCAGTCTTGTGCGTTTTGTCACTTGAAGGCCTCCCTTCGTTGAGACTTAATGGAAAGGTCCCCTTTCCCCTGAATTCTATTGCGTAGTAAGTCAACTTTGCAAAGGGATGCGTATGGCAAAACTGAATGAGATGATGGGAGTGAGTGACTTTGCTCTGAAGTGGAGCCGTACAAGGTAAAATAAATTAATGGGGCGACTTGAGACGGGAGTCTCTGAAAGCTAAAGGGTACTCCCTGCGATCTCGACTGACTCCGTTTCCACGCAGCAGAACAACGTCGCTATTGTCGAGTGTGAGAGGCCACCATTACCCAAAGCAGACTCGCTAAGGGGGGTTCACCGAACACACTCAGCCATAGGGACGGAAACAAAAAGCTTACACACCTTCTGTCCGGAGTACGACGAATTCCAGAGGACGAGAGGAAGTTGGAGAGCTGAGGAGGAAGTTGGCGATGAAGATGAGAGATGAAGGGATCCTCAGGATCCACAGCTACTCAGGACCGCTGGCTACAACTCAGGACTGCTACGCTGCAACTCAGGACTGCTACGCTGCAACTCAGCCACACGCTCGTCTCGCTCCGAAGGACCTCGAACCCGAAGGGATTTCCTTCACACGGATGTGTAAAACCCACACGTAAACCGACTTCTGCGGAGATTTCACTTAACTAAGGGCCCAACGGGGCAACCGTAGACACTAACGGGACTACGGGTCAAAGTAACTAACTATGGACTTAAGAACTATTGGACTTATAAGATGATTACTGGATGACTTTACGATATAAACTGGAGGAGGAATGAGCGAGCGAGGGGAGTTTTAGGAGATTGAGGAAAGGAGCTGGAGAAGCTCTTTCCGAAGATATGCAAATATCCGAGGTCATCCAACCTCACTCTGTGGCCTTCCCTAACCAACACCGTTACCATCAACCATAGTAAAGAGCGTCATTGTTCTTTACATAATCACGCAGCCTTCGAATGGAGTCAGAATTAAAGCCGTTTATTACACTTCTTAAGACAAATACCGCAAATCTTAGCATGCTTTTGTCCTCGAGACTTATGTACAACAATCCTTTTAAGTCCTGCATCGACTCTTTCTATGTTCCGTCGAATCCTATTTATTTGCAACCGTTCGCGCTTAATAAAGTTTCGACGTGCTCTACCAACACGATTACCCGTATTAACCTCAAAATCCGCAAAGCTTATCTCAAGTGGCTTACAAGTATTTTCCATAACAATATTTACAGTACTCGGAATAGTATTAACATAATCATTCTGTATCTCTATTTGTATGTCATCGACGTCACTCGAAGCGTCAGTCTCAGCCTTTTCTGTAGTGTCAGCAGTTTCCATTTCAACTGACTCCAGGTTAACTGGTTTAAAGAAAAACTCCCTGATTAATTGCAACAAAGACTCTGAAACTCCTTGTGGCCACCCGCTAACAGACCTTACAAGGCTTCGTAGTGAATTAATATTTAAAGGCTTGGCCCTGCAGATAAATCCCAAATTGCCAATTGAAAGAAAGGAGTTTGTTCCCAAATCAAAATCTTTACAAGTTTGTAATCGCCAATTAAAAAGAGTTTTGAATAGCTCTTGTTGCTCCTCGGTGTTGAATATATCTTGAGTTGACAAAGGCAAATCTTGCCTTACTTTATGGAAAACTGACAGGGCTAGAGGCTGTGACGGAGGCTTGTACAATTTTAATAAGTATTTTTTAGATCGCGTGAATGTCATCTGACCGACATTTACTTTATGTATTAACATATACCAGGACTTAATCAAGTACTTTACATCATTGCCTGCGTATTCAATAACGTCCTTATGTAACGGACGGACTCGCCAATCAGCACATTGGGGAAGCTTATCACTATCCACACCGAATAATTCAAATACAAGAATTTTGAAACTAATCTTAGGTCGTGCTGTGTCTAATTCAAAATAAACTTCCTGCACATCAATGAAAGCTTGACAAAAGATATTGAAATCTCGCTGTAACTCAACAATGTCAGCACCATCGTGAACTAACTTAATAATATCCGGATTTGAAAAAATTGGACCAAGAACTTCATTCATAAATTTAAATAGCTTCAAAGCATCAATTAAAAAAACAGACTCATACGAGCAAATCTGGATTAGACAAATCATCCCCAGGAAACTATTCTCATTGTGAGATTCTGTGTCAACTGCAATGACTAAGTCTTTTCTCAAAGTATCTGCCATTCTACGAAATTCTATTTCTGAGTCTATCCATTTGAAGTCAAACTGCTCTGGGCAGGGCAGCTTTTGCAATTGGAGGCAACTCGGTCTCCATTCTTCAATTTCATGAGCATACGGATGAAAAGGAACTAAATTCCAAGTTGAATGGTTGATAGCTCTGCGGTGCTGTAAAAATTCGGAATTACTGGACTGTGGTGGAACTATGCACTTTCCCCACTTCTTCTCTGCTAAGCGTTTTCTCTCGAAATATGTATTCGGCATGATTGAAGATCTATTTGCAAACCCAAACAGTGCTGATTAGTTTCGTTCTTTTTACAAAATATACAAGTTTCTATTTATTTAAAGACCCAAAACCTTAATGTTTACAAACATATTCAATTAACTCACTAACTAGATTTCTGGCTATTTATTTCTTGGAGGCACTTTCAAAACATTTATCCCACAAACTATCGAAGTCATTGGCTGCCTGGTCAAAAGATCTATCACCTAAATAAACTGTAGGAGCCTCACTAGCAATGGAATAAGAAGGAGAGGAAAGGATTCGGGGAGTTTGCGGGATTTCATTTTCAGAGTCAGAATCACTGCTCAAGTTGATTTCAACGTCGCTGTCGCAGGTGGTTGAGCGATCTGGAGTAGGAGTACGAGTGTCTGTATCGTAGTATCGAACACCAGTAGTAGAATTGGAGTAGTAGCAGAATCTCTCCCTTGGATCTTCGTCCTCGCTGTCCTCGATTTCCATGGGAACTGATTCAGTAATCACTTGAGTTGTACTTGGCTCAGGAATATTTAGGGGTGGGATCAAATCATCACAACGTGTCAATCTTATTCTAGGAGAGGGTAAATCAAATGGGCGCTCGTTCATAGGACGGATAAAGTTGAAATTGGGCCGGATTTCAGGAAATCGATTGACAGGGAATTTTGGAAAACGTTTAGGAAATGCGGGTCTTTTTAATTGGTCTTTTGGTTTTTTGAACTCATTGGGGGTCGGTCCGATTGGCAAGTATCCGGTAGGGTCATTTTGAAGTGATGCAGGTTTTGCTGAAGTAGCTTCCAAGGCCGTTGTTACCTTCTTCGCTCTTCGTCTTGCTTGTTTGGCTCTCTCGTAGTTCCGTCCCATTTCAAAATATCTGTTCTGTGTGATGTCCTCGTGTTCTACATATTTCATTGCTCGGTCAAAAGCCATGACCCTTTCCTCTTCTTGGGCTCTTCGTGCGTCTTCAGGAAATATTCGAACAGCTTCGGTAATTATTTGTTGGACTGGCTTCGGTTTCAGGATAAAGGTTTCAGGTGAGGATACTACTTGAATTGAGGTCAAAGGGACAACAGGAAGTGGTATTTCCGGTAAGGATCTAGTGGAAAAGGCTATTGAAATGGCTCGACACTGACACTGCGAAAAACCCTTTCTAAAATTTCCCTGATTTCCCTTCAAAATTATTTCTCGTTTCAAAATTTCCTTGCATTCTCTTACGACGCCTGATCCTTCATCTTTCAAAAATTTAACTACCCGCCCCCCTGTACTCTGGTTTATAGTTACAATAATATTGTGAGGTTTGAATTCCTCCTTGATAAATTCCCCATCTTCCTCAACCTTTTCAGACTCGTGAACTACATGGCTAACATAACCATTCCTTGCTGCAAATTCGTGCTGATGATTGTCGAATCTTATTTTTTGAAACCTTGGGTTGGAGAGTGTTGTTTGGACTCCAATGCCTCGGGTTTCTGGAGTTTCTGCAGTCATTGTTCTGGAATACTGGAAAAACGGAACAAATCATTTACATGGCACTTGCCTATGATTTGACCGGAGGAGACATGTCTGAGATCGTAGGCGAGCTTTGAGACTTTGTTAGTAATTGTATAGGGGCCGTCGTATTTTGGCGCCAATTTTGGCGTAAAGCCTTTAGCCGCGTTTGCAAGAAAGTGCGTCTTGCACATGACTTTATCGCCTACCTCAAAGTTACGCAGACAACCTTTTCGCGCGTATGCCCTCAAATTGACCTCGTGGCTATGAGCAATGTTTTCCCTAACAATATTGTGAATTAAGGCCATTCTTTCCTGAAATGCCAGTATGTCCTCCGCAACCGCAGGAATCTCAATAAAATTGTCCAATGCAAGCCTAGGCTCTCTGCCAGTGACGAGGAAATGCGGAGAAAATGTAGTTGTGTCACTCACTGCGGAATTATGTGCAAATGTTATCTCATGCAGATACTTATCCCACTGATTGCATGACTCGATAAAACACATTATCATCGACTTTATCGTCCGATTGTAACGCTCTGTCACATTTGCCTGTGCATGATATGCAGAGATATGAAATGAATTCACACCCCGGGAGCTGCACCACTCAAAGAATAGCTTGGACGTGAACTGAGACCCATTATCAGTCACTAGAGTTCGGAATACTCCCCAGCGGCAGCAGATTTCCCATAGTCTCTGTATCACCTTCTTCGTGTCCGGAGAACGAAATGCGAACGTCTCTACGTACTTCGAAAACCCACAAACCACAACTAGCAAGTGCGTGTTCTGATTAGCAGTCCGGGGATATGGCCCCATAATATCTGTAAATACCAAGTCCCATGGACCTTGCGGTTTATACGAGCTAGGTGGCGCGATAGGAATGATACGGCCCTTAATCTCTTGACACTTTTGGCAGCGTGTTACATACTGAACGATATCCTGTCGCATTCGATTCCAATAAAATCGGCTCGCTATGCGATTAAAGGTCTTGCGAATTCCCGCGTGGCCAGAAACTTCTTCATCATGACAGAATTGTAAAACTAACTGGACCAAAGGCTTGGGAACCCAAATTCGCCAGTAAAGACCCTCGTCTTCCCATGGCTTTCCTTGCGGCCCAATGTATCGCATTAACATCTCATCTTCCATCAAATAAGCTCTATCCGCCAGTAATGCTACTCGTGACTTCTCTTGGTCATCTGCAAACTCACTTTTGCCAAGTAAGTACTCCCGAATCACAAGAAGGAATTCATCGGACTTTTGGCCATCAATTATTACAGATCTGCACAATTGGCTATCTAAGTCAACGTACAATACTTCACCAGTCCTGCTTAAAGCGTCAGGGACTTTCATTACTCCACTTGTCCCAGGACGGTGCTTGACTTCGAAGTCGTGACCCTGAAGTTGCAACATCCATCTGGCCAGCCTTCCAGAGGGCTCTTTCATTTTACGCAACCACATGATGGCGGAATGATCAGTTTCTAGCAAAAAATGCGTATACTCAATAAATGGCGCGAACTTCTTCAACGCCCAAATTACTGCGAGTAGCTCCAGCTCTGACACAGAGTAGTTCTGTTCTGCCTTGTTCAACCCCTTTGATGCAAACCAAACTGGGTAGCGGACTCCATCCTTCTCCTGCGAAAGTATCGCTCCTAACCCTGTCTTCGATGCATCGGTCGTTATTACAAATGGCTGATTTACTTCCGGCAGGTGCAACTGAGTTAGTTCGGATATGGCCGAACGTAATCTAATGAATGAAGTCTCCGCCTCGGGTCCCCAGTTAAACTTAACCCCTTTCTTTATGAGACTCGACAGTGGTTTCGCAATTTCGGACATGTTTGGTATGAACCGTCGATAGAAACCCATGAGACCTAAGAATCGCTGGACTTGCAAGACAGATTTTGGACGTGGATATTCCCGAATGCAGATAACTTTCTCCGGATCTGGGAGGCATTTTCCTTCCTCAATGATAAATCCCAAGAACTTTAGGCGCTTTCTACAGAGTTGCACTTTCTTAGGGTGCAAAGTAAAGCCAGCTGACCTTAATCGGTCAAGAACTATTCGAATGTGTTCGAGATGATCCCTGAAGGTCTTCGAGAATACTCCGATATCGTCAAAATACCCGAAACAAATCTTCCACTTCAAATCTCCTAGCACAGTGTCTACTGCTCTCTGAAATGTGCTTGGAGAGTTTATCAAGCCCATACCTAAACGACGATACTGCCAATGACCGCGATGAGACACAAATGCAGTTTTGTGTCTATCTTCCTTAGCGATCTTTATTTGATAAAATCCTTTCGATAAATCAAACAAAGTGATATACTTGAAATTCCCCAGGAACGTCAACATATCATCCATGTTAGGAATCGGGTACTTATCAGGAAGAGTTACTTGGTTCAGCTTACGGAAATCCGTTATGAATCGCTGTGTACCATCTGGCTTGGGTACTGTAAATGCCTGACATGACCAAGATGAATTAACAGCTGGTTCAATTACCCCATACTCAACCAACTCATCAAAATATACGTCAAAGAGCAATCGCCTTCCAATACTGGATGGACGTAGTTGACACGACTGTGGAGGGCTGTCTCCGGTGTTTATGCGATGCTCAAACAAGTTACAAAGCCCTGGGCGCTTCGTAAACATGTCATCAAATTGATGGAGAACCTCAGCAAGCAGTTGCTGCTCCTCATCACTCAAATATGTAGGTGCACTGAAGTAGTCAGGCCTGTTTATATCCAACAGCACCTCTTCAATTTTTTCTTGTCGGGGTTTAAATTTGCTATAGTGCTCATAATCCTCAAATGCAGCAAGAACCTCAGCAGGAGTTTCGAAAGAGCCTTGCTCAGACTCATCTCCATCTTTATTCTCCAGATCGAATATTCTTACTGTGCTATCTAATGTTGGCCATGCTTTCTCTTCTTCAGCATTTTCAAAAAAGGAAATCAAATCCTCTGACAGGACAACATGAGTGATGGTTTCCTTCTCCTTTCTTTCCTTCGGGGGTTTTAACGTAGGAAGTACACTCGGAGTAAATGCAAATAACTCATCAGGATTTGAATTCCTGTTCCAGCCGCCTCTACCTACGTAAATACCAATATTTGCATTCGAGATAAAGTCTCTACCAAACAGAATTCCAACTGCCATGCCTGGTACAATCAAAAATTGATGGGTATACTTATACCCTTCTAAGACAAACTCAAGGACCACCGCTTTCCTAACTGTTGTGAACCCTTTCACAAAGTTAAGGCGACGTGAAACTGCATTAAACTTAACATCCTTGGTGACCACAAGCTCCATGACCTTATCTCCCACTATAGAAACAGCTGACCCAGTATCTAACAAACCCGAAAAATCAGTACCGAAAATATTTACATTGATGTTGGGACTTGGAAGCTTGTTCGGTGCTACTGCTGGTTCTTGTTCAACCTCGAGAGTATCGAGTGTTGAACTTGGCTTGTCCTTTCCCCGAGCCCCTGATTGGCTGGACTCGGGGACCTGGAGTTTTCCGACCGCCTAGCAAGAAATCTTGGACATTGGGCCCGAAGATGTTCTGTTGAATCACATTCGTGACAACGGCGCGGTTCTCTTGGACCAGGGCTACGGGACCTACTTGGGCTTTCATCTGAGGCTCGACGAGGCATGTACGGAGCTGGAGAATTAGATCTGTATCTAGATTCACTATTCCTCTCGTAGCCTGTCTGCTCAAAAGCGACCTGCCGCGGGCGTGAGTATATCGGGGGCTCTGTCGAATGTTCCCTCCACCGAGGTGGTGAAGATGCCCGGGTAGTCTGACTTGCTCGAGCACTCTCGCGATATTGCAGGAATGGCTCGCCCTTCGGATTAAACTCTGGAGCCTGATACAAAAGCTGGTACTTCATTACCTCATCAGCTTCTCTAGCCGCTTCTAAAAATTCAAACATACTGTCCACCCTGCGTCCTTGCAGTGCTCTACGATAATCGGGGTGTAACCTTCGCCGTATAAACTCTATTTTCTCAGCCTCGCTAGGCTGCTCGTTTAGCCGTTCATAGCAATCTATTACGACTCTTATGTAAGACGAAAGGGATTCCCCCTGTCCCTGGTGCCTATTCTCTAGTTCTTTCAACAACTTGTAAGTGTAATCCAGTGGCTCAAATTCACGCCTGAAACGTGTCTTAAAATTCTCTAACGACAAAATTGGTCTAAGTGGTTTCTCAATTCTGTACCACTGAAATGCCTCTCCTGTAAGGGCCTGCGGGATTACTCGCCGTATCATAACAGCATTTGGGACTCTTGAGATAGTCTGATATTTTTCTAATTCCAGGAGAAAGTCATAGGGAGTCCTGGCATCTTGTTTCCCGGAGTATTGTGGAATGTCCTGTAGTCGTATCTTGAATCCGTCATCATCGTTCTCTTCTTGTACAATCGGATCATTTCTTCGGGGATTACCCGGGTTCGCAACGTTGTTGTAGTTTGGTCCATCTCTTGCAAGATTCATTGGCTCCTGATAAGCCTGCGATGGTCCATTCCTTTGTTGACCATAGGCAGCATTGTTCATGTCGTTTCCTCTATTATGCAGATGTGCAGGTGGAATTCCGTAGAGATTTGAAGCGGGAGCGCTGCCTCCGTTGTTACCGGGGTACACTCCGCGGCTTCGAAAGTAATTAGGTTGTGGTTGGATACTGCCATCTCTTCCACGAGGTTGGAATTGGTTCTGTTGGACTGACGCAGACATGCGGACTTCTGATGGAATTCCTGCCATCGAGTAGGACATGTTCGGGGCCTGGCTGCATTGCACGTTGTTGTTGTTGACACTTCCCGCGAGAGAGCTTTGTCTGTTCACATCAGGGTGGCGCTGTTGATTGCCCTGTGCCGACTGGCATTGCGACGCGGGAATGTCCCTATGTTCTGCCTGCCTAGCTGAACTAACCGCAGATTGATCTGCACCTGGTCGATCATGGAATATCTGAGCAATAGCCGGAAGCATTTGCTGGATCACTGTATCGCACCTCGCAAAAACCCCTTCCTGCAGTTGTTGTAACTACTGAGAAACACGCTGCCTTTCCTCAATCAGAGAAACTCCTATTCTACCCTCTAGATTGTGCTGCTGAAGCGACAACTCTCTCATCTGCCTATGCAAGAGTTGCGTCTGACCTCTCAAGAACTCTTGAATATCCGCTCCAAGGACATTGTCATTGGCTCTCTGGCGGGCCACTCGCCTATTTATCACCACTGGGGCCGCACCGCTGCTAGGAGGAACAACTCCTGCATTATTATTAAGTTGAGAATAATTTAACCCATGCATCTCATTTACTTGTGACGCAAGGGGCTGTCTAACTATGTTTACCGATGACACTTCAGGAATTGCCTGACCACCAGCTGATGCACCTGATCCATGAGCGCCTTGATCTCCCAGATCTGGCTCACCTATACTATTGTTCAACGAATTATGCATGTCGTTCCGGATTGGAACTCGAATCAGAAGCCCTTGCTCCTCAACTCCCTGTTCGTTAATTCCACTATTATTTACACCACTCCTTCCGTTATCTGCACTACTTAGACTATCTTGGTTTTCTCCTCCAGCTTGGCTCCTCGTCCTGGGCATTCTATTCAAATTTTGGTCAGAAGTCGGTTTACGTTGTGGATTAGTTGACTAAAAGTCGTATGCAAATGAGCGTGTGTTTATATTACACATGCAGGACTCACGAACGTCTTCTAGAAATTCCAGAACCTCAGGACACCAGTGCTTTTGCCTATGCAGATAACGTAGGAACCCAACGAAACTCTTGTTATCCCTCAACAACTCGAATAGCCTACTGATTCGGTAGGGATTGCTAAAGACAGTAGTAGAAGGATAGCTGAAGAGTAAATACCGCTCCTCAGATGAAATGACACCTTGATTGACTAATTCCTGTAATAACCGCTCACTAAACTGCAATGCTAGCCCTAATTTGTGAATTGAGCGGTTGCAGTATGTAAATAATTTCCAAGCCTGATAACTATCCATCAAGTTATGCAAACTCGGTCGACTTGAAGAATTTCCTCCTATTTGACTAATTTCCAAATGTCTAGACGTTCTGCAGATATTCCAATCTGTCAGACTAATTTCCCAACGTCTAGACGTTCTGCAGATATTCTGATCGATCAGACTGATTTCCCAATGTCTAGCCATTCTGCAGAAATTCCAATCTATCCGACAAGTATCAACTGCAGTTGATTGTTTCCGATATTCAAATTGCCTGACTTAACAAAAATTCCTATTTGTTGGCTCCGCAACGTATTTGCTTGACTGCCGATGAACTCACTTAGCCTTGAGTTCAATTTCCTACTTTTTCAGAAGATCCACGACTGAAAAATCTAAAGCTCGGATGGCAAAGGTCGCCACATGTAAGGACCGGTACGGTGTGAAAGGCCAAATTCCCTAGGAGGTCACTGCTATTCACTGCCGCAGGCCTTCTTCCAGTCCTTCATTAATTCCAAATCGGGGAATGTCGTATGCTAGTATGCGCTGGTTATGAGAATCAATTGACACGGCCAACAATAATCGATAAGGTCAAATTCAAGAGAGGTTAATTGCTCTAAGTCTAGTGTTTATTTAGAGTGGAGTAGAGACTCGCACTAAATTAAGGGGCGGGAGCGCGGTGCCGCCTATCGGGGCTCGCTCCTCCGAACTATGATACAGTAAAGTAGGAATCGGAGTGGACGGTCGCATTAATTCGGACTCACTCCAAGAGATTCCAGAAGAATAAACTTAAATTATATAATATTATGAACAACCGGCTCTAAATCTAAGGCGGAAGTGATGGCCACTGATTAAGGGCTCACTTCCAATTCAATAAGTATTTTTATATTTACAATGAAGACTGCCACGAGATAAGGTGCGGTTCGAAGACGGATGTGCGTAACGGTTGCTATGCAGTTATATCAAAGTGCGTAAGGAATTATTGTGTTGCCTCAGATCCTGCCATTATGCGTGGTATGCAGTGCGTCGTATCACGACCTACTCTGGTCGCAAGTGAAGGCCCTCCTTCCTTAGTGACTGTGGAAAGGCCTCCCTTTCCAACCAACTTAATTTCCGATGGCTCAGTGATGATATTACTCGAAGGCCTCCCTTCAGAGTGATATTCTGGAAAGGCCTCCCTTTCCCGAAGATATCGAGTAACCTCGGCGCTCTATACGTTTTATTACGTGAAGGCCTCCCTTCACAATAATAATCTGGGA
>JAQGAD010003055.1:0-11358 GCA_034696625.1 Isotomurus palustris
AGAATGGGAGCTAATCTGTCCGACGTGAGCAATAATGGGGGAAGTCGTGGAGGACTTAATCACCCTGAGTGCTCGCAGGACGATTACTTCGTCAATCACGCGAGGTAAGCTTCATTTTCTGAATTTTTGAAAGTTTGAAGTGTGATTAGTTTTATTTTTTACTAATGGGGAACTCTTTATGTGCAGAGAACGGAAGAAGAAATGGTGGCGTAGACGAAATTCGAGATCCGTTGACCCTGGTCGACCTTTGCGAGAAATCTTGAGTACTTGGACTCTTGCAGAGTTGTTATCTTTAGGTAAGATTTGGAGGAGATGTCGACTTTCGATTAATAAATAAATGACTGTGATTAAAAATATAATTGTTTGCTGTGCAGTTCAAGAATATGATACAATGGCCAAAGAAAAAGAATTATATCTGCAGTCAGAATCTGCCCGTCCGAGGATTCAAACTATTCGGTCTGACCTTGCAGATCTGTTAGATTTTAAGTGGAACTCGGATATCAACCTTATTCTTCCTCCTGCAATATTCCCTGCTCATCGAGCTATTTTGATGCAGCGCTCCAAGTACTTTCGGTCGTTACTCCAGCATCAAAATGGAGTTGTTAATGTTAACATTGAAGACCCTGTTGACATCCCTACCTTCTCCAGTTTCATACGTTACCTCTATACGGAGGAATCTAGTGCTGAGTTGGATAGCTTCGCTGATACCGTCTTCGGTCAGGCTGGACGGCCTACTAAAGGTTTGGAGGTAAGGTTTCTATATTACAAACACTTAAGTAAGGATATTTGACTTATGAAACTGATATAAATCTTGTGTATTTTGTAGGCTGATCTCCGAGAACTTTTGCAAACTGCGAAATACTCCGATGTGATGTTAGTTGTAGGAGACGAACACATTCCATGTCACAAATCGATTTTAGCCGCACGATCTGCGTTTTTTAGGTAAGAGTTTTTTAGTTCTGGTGTGATATTAGTTTCTTACAGAAAGGTATTAGATACTGAATTGTGAAAATACTGATTAGGTCCCTGTTTCAACGTCGAGGAAACTCCAAGAATTTAGTGTTAGACGAAAGTGTGATTCCGAAGCGCTACGTACGAGTCATTTTACACTGCATGTATACCGATCGCATTGACCTAAGTTTAATCGACCCGTCTCGGTCTGGCCTAACTGAAGTTGAGTCGCTGACTTTCACTGGACGTTTGAATCCAGCTGGATTTGAGGAGGCTATGGAGTTGTACCAAATAGGAAAGTTTTTGGAATTCGACCAATTGAGTCAGTCTGCGGAAGACATAATAGTGGAGCAGTTAACTTACGAATCACTGCCGGCTGTTCTGAAATGGTCATCTCAATCTCACGGTTCTGGATGGGTCAGGAGGCAGGCTATGATTTTCCTGAGAGAAGAATTCCACAATTTTAGTGGGACGTCTGGGTTTTTAGACCTTGATAGAAATATCCTGATCGAAGCCATTCAATCCGACTTTCTCCAGGTAATTATAATAAAAAATTGGACCTTTCAACAAGCGAGTGGCAAGATTAATTGTTTAATTATTGTTTTCAGGCATCGGAAGTGGATATCTTGCAAGCGATTCTGAGATGGGGTGAACATCAGTTAATGAAACGAATCGAAGATAGAGGTTAGTACAAGCCCTGGACGATGTCAGTTCAAAGATGATAAGATCTTAACCTTATTTTGTTTGTTCCTCAGAACCGAATTTGCTCACTACAACGAGAGATAGTGTGAGTCGGAAAGGGATAAAGCGTCGTGACTTAAGTGATGTCGAACTTCGGGAAATAATTATCGATCTCCTACGACTAGTGAGAACAGACCACATTCTACTGAATCACGAAGTCTTAATCAACGCAGTCCGGCGTGGATTGGTGAGTTATTAGTTTTCAAGCCCCTATGATTGCAGTACCAATGTTAAATGTTTACTGTAACCACAGTTGTCGATTCCTCCAAGCCACATGATAACTGAAGAAAAGACCAATCCTTGGATAAATTCAAGTCCATGTTACGTTCGGCCACGGTTGTACACCGCATTTTATGAGGAAGCAAAATCTTCGTTACGTCAAAAAACTGCAACTACTGTTAGTGGTAATGGTATGGGCATCAGTGCAATTAGCGAGCACAATCTGACAGCTACAATGGGAAGAAGGACTCTCAGATCGATGTTTCCGGATACGTTGTACATGATCGAAGGAGGAAACCCTGAAGAAGCCCTTGTATCCCAGCAGTCCAATCAATTAGGCCTTCATAACCCTAATTACTTTCCTAGAGGCGAGTCATTAAAGCCTGGTGATATTGGTAATTCAGATTTCATTACAATTCGAAACTATGTATAAGAATTCAGATAAGCAATAAAATGATTTCTTATGTAGCAGTGGACCCGGAGGTGTTGTCTGCTATGCTGTACAGGTTCAAAAAGCTACAATCTGCTCATCATCGAAATCTCAATTTAGTTCCTCGTGACCGGGCTTGCAAATACCTGCGTCTAAGGGTTGTGAGAGAATTTGGGTTCCCTGACTATGTTTCTGAGGTACGATATCTTTGTAACAATTGCATAATATAAATAGGTATTACTGACTTCAGAATTTAACCATCAAATGAAAATCGTTTAGATGCTCGACATTACAAATCACCCTGTTGTAAGTGCTGTGGAAGATGTGTCATCTTTCGGGGCATCTGGAGGAGATCATCTTGGTGCTTCTAATGCGTCCTCCAAACCATCGACATCAGACGCTTCAGGGAGCAAGTCTCAGGACCCTCAGCAACCATTTGAGCAGCTAAGTGGTCAAATACCCGACATAGCTCTAACAACAACGGATCAATTCCGACTGGTGGACGAAATAATGGATCTCGACCTCGGCGACGGTGGCGGTAGCTCAGGAGGAAACTCGAGGAGGGATCGTCAAATTCAAGGGATTAGTCACTCTTCCACCTCCGCGTCGCAATCGCGATTAAATCCTAGTGCTTATCACCGTCAGATGTCTTACCCTAGAAATGAGTAAGTTAAACTCAGACAATTTGATTTTGATTTGTCGACATGTGAGTTTCTCTGTTTTCTAGCAGACTCTCCCTACCTCGCAGTATGCAGGATCATTCGCAAGTAGAAGACCGTCGCTCTAAGACACGGGAGAGCAATATTTATACTTCTCACTATTTATAGTCTGTTATTCAACGAAATATTAACTGCCTATGTTACTTTTGTTACTCTCTAGTATGCTTTTCCCGTGAATAAACATACAGGTCTCCTCTTTTTAATTGTCGTTTGATTGTAAGTACGTGCTCAGAAAAGGCTGCAGTTTGAAAACTCATGGGCCATGGAGTTGAATCATCCGTTTCTGTCACACACTGAAGAGTACACAAATGGCATGAAAAAATCTCAGAATGTAGAATTTGACTGTGACATTGTATGCGAAACAGAAATCTATTTCAAACTGAAATAAAACCAAGAACACACAAAGGTAGTTTTAGTGAGGACGGTGAATAAATACACTTTATTTGATCAAAATGATCGTAGGAATGCTTTCAGCTCTTAATAATTAGATTAGAAATCCATCCATTTCTTGATTCAGTAGCTTGACTTAATAAATGTGTCTCCTCTTCGGATAAATGCAACAAAGTTGCTACAACCCTTGTTAGTTGCTGAGTCACTTGAACATCAGTGGTAGTTAGGAATTTGAAAATGACGGATCTAAGGTACATAAAATTTACATCCGTTTCCTGTGGAGGAAGCGTTGGAGGCTCGGACACTGATGCAGGAGAATTGAGAGCTGTAACTTGCTGTTGTTGACTAGCAGAGCCATTGCACTGTGGCATTGTCTCCAAAGTGGAAGCACTAGCACTGGCAAATTCAGCTATTGCCTGATTCTTGTTAATTTCTTTTGCTAGAGACCTTCGCAAATCCTGAAGCTGATGCGACTGTTGCTTCAGCATCTAAATTGAGCACCAAAATCAATTAAGCTTCTTGTTCCCTATATACTTATTGATTTATTATAAATATATGTTGAAATGTATCATACCTGATTTCTGTCTAACAAATCGGCTTCAAGCTCCACAACCTTGCGTTTTAAGGCCTCATAGTCATCTGAATTAGCAGAGGCTTTAAGAAAGTTATTTTCTTCTTCGAGTTCATCACATTTTGACTGGATTTCTGAAGTTTGAAGTATCAACTCTCCATTTTCAACCTCAACGTGAGCCAGCTCATCCAATTTCGATTGCAATTCAAGATTTATGACATTTAATTTCCGTTGCTCCTCTAGGGCTTCAGAATTTTGGTTTTTCATAGCCTCCAAAGCAGATTCCTTTTCACTTTGAAGCACCTTGATTTCTTTCTCCAACGTCTCATTCTGTGAGATTTTCGAATTAAGAGAAACTTCAAGAATATTCCGCTCGTTATTCAGTGAAGAAGTTAAGTCTTCAAGCTCCTGCAAACTTTGAATCCTTTCTTCAGCTGCAGATAATTTTAAGAGCAGTGTATCCTTCTCCTTCTCTATATCTCTGAACTCATCCAACTTGATTTGAAGACTTTTAACCTGTTCCTTATGTTCACCTAGCCGTCGTGAGACAGTTTCATCTAAACTTTTCTTCTGTCGTTCATTTTCCACTGTGATGCTTTTCAGTTGCGCTTCAAGCTCAGATATTGCTGAGTCTCGGGTCACAACCGTTGCTCGAAGCTGACTTAATTCTTCTTCTCGACTTAATAGTAAATGTTTAATCTTCGCGTTCTCTTGTTGACGGACTACTTCCAAACTGGCCAGCTCATCTAACTTTGATTGCAATTCAACAATTAACTTCCGCTGGTCTTCCAAGGTTTCAGAACTCTCGTTTTTCACAGCCTCTAAGGCAGATTCCTTTTCGTTGTGAAGTACTTTGATTTCTTTTTCCAACTTTTCAATCTGGGACACTTTCGACTCCAGAGAAGCTTCAAGGACATTCCGCTCGTTACTAAGTGAAGCAGTTACGCCTTCAAGCTTCTGTAAATTCTGTATCCTTTCGTCAGCTGCAGATAAGTTTAAGAGAAGTTCATCCTTCTCCTTTTTAATACCACTGAACTCATCCAACTTGATTTGAAGATTTTTAACCCGTTCTTCATGTTCTTCTACTTGTCGCGAAACAATTTCATCCATGCTTTTTTTCAGCTTTTCGTTGTCAACCGAGATGTTCCTCAGTTGAGCTTCAAGCTCAGAAATGGCTGAGTCCCGGATCGTAACTGTTGCTCGAAGCTGACTTAATTCTTCTTCTCGAATCTGTAGCAAACGCTCAATCTTTGCATATTCTTCTTGACTAAATTTTTGGAACCTGTCCGTATCCTTATTTTGAACCTCAGGATGAGCCAACTGATCTAGCTTTGATTGTAATTCAGCGTTTAACTTTTGTTGGTCTTCTATGGCTTTATAATGCTCGTTCTTCACAGCCTCTAAAGCAGATTCCTTCTCGGTTTGAACCGTCTTGATTTCTTTCTCCAACTTCTCAATCTGGGACACTTTTGACTCCAGTGAAGCTTCAAGGGTATTCCGCTGTGTATTCAAAGAAGCAGTTAGTTTTTCTAACTTCGATTGCAGTTCAGCATTTAACTTCCGTTGGTCCTCTAGGCCTTCCGAATTTTTGTTTCTCATGACCTCCAAGGCTGACTCCTTTTCGTTTTGATAGCTTTGAAGCACCTTGATTTCTTTCTCCAACTTCTCAATCTGGGACACTTTTGACTCTAGTGAAGCTTCAAGGGTATTCCGCTGTGTATTCAAAGAAGCAGTTAGTTTTTCTAACTTCGATTGCAGTTCAGCATTTAACTTCCGTTGGTCCTCTAGGCCTTCCGAATTTTTGTTTCTCATGACCTCCAAGGCTGACTCCTTTTCGTTTTGATAGCTTTGAAGCACCTTGATTTCGTTTTCCAACTTATCGATCTGGGACACTTTCGACTCCAGAGTAGCTTCAAGAGTATTCCTCTCTTTACTCAACGAGGTAGTTAAGTTTTCGAGCTTTTGCAAACTTTGTATCCTTTCTTCAGCTGCAGATAATTTTAAGAGTAGTGCATCCTTCTCCTTCTCTATATCGCTGAACCCATCCAATTTGATTTGAAGCTTTTTAACCCGTTCCTCAAGATCATCCGGCCGCCGCGAGACAATTTCATCTAAGCTTTTCTTCAGCCTTTCGTTTTCTACTGTGATGCTTTTCATTTGAGCTTCAAACTCAGATATTGCTGAGTCCCGGATCATTACTGTTGCTCGAAGCTGACTTAATTCTTCCTCTCGATTTAGTAATAAGTGCTTAATCTTCGCGTTTTCCTGTTGGCTGAATCCTTCCAAACTGTCCATATCCTCCTGAACTCGTACAAGCTTCTGCTGTGTTTCAAACTCCTTTGAATGCAGCATATTATTTAAATGGTCAACTTGTTTTTGCAGTTTTGTAATTTCGTCATCTTTGGAATTTAGCCTCCATGCAAAGTCTAGTTCTTGATTCTGTATTTTCTCCTCGTAAAGTCTTTTCAGCCGCTGATTACTGTCTGACCTTGCACCACCAGCATTAGATGCACTAGCACCACTCTCATTCCTCCCACCAGTGGCTCCAAACATTTGCTGTGAGTCCATCGGGCTCAACGGACTTGTCAGTTTGTTTGTATTCGACGTTTCTGAAGCTAAACTCGACACAGAGCCGTGTCGCGAACTGAGCGGCGTCATTTTTTCTGACTGTGTAACGCTTCTAAGGCTTGGTGTAAGTCTTGACAAGTCCCCGACCTCCGCCTCTATCTTCTTCTTTAGATTGGCGAACATCTTCAGTTCTGTATAAAGTTATCTAACTTAACACTTAAAACTGGCACTGGATTCGTATCTTTCAGGTTCACATTACTTCCATTCAGCTCCTATTCCTAGAAATACATATTTGCCCTTTGAAATTGATTGGTTGACGTTGCACGAAGAATGTAAATTTTAAATGCGTAAAAGCTCTTACCCTTAATTTAATAGCAGCTCTATGAAAAAATTATAAACGAACAAACTATCATTGCGAGCGCTGCAAGTGCCAACCCGGTAGAAAATAAATTGTTCCCGTGTGCAGACTGTAAATGTAAATAACGTTAAATGAATTAAAAATTTGACATCCAACAAATCCAACTCATTAAATCATTTGTATGCGTATGAATGAATGACTCATCTAGGGAGTTCTCACTCACTCAGAAGAACCCGATTGATTCGAAATCACCACCACGGATCAATTGTCCTTGCGTGTTTCATCCTATTAAGGAGTAATTTAAGTAGACCAGGTTTCTCTCACAGGATGGGAAGGAGAAAGTAGCAGTGCCCTTGAGAAGATACTAACTTATCGGTTGGAAGCGGTATGGGAGCAGGAATGAATGACAACACGTCAACTGCTGGTGGTGTGGGAATTGTGTCAAGTCAACTCTGGATTTCCAACAATGTTAAAGGACGAGGGAGAGATGGTAAATCGCAGGGAGTATTGAGCAAAGTGTGCAGCTGTTTAAGAGGGGCCCACACAGTGGCACCTGTCGCCCACACTCTCCTCTCATCTCAATCCTTTCCCGTCTGTTCACAAACAAACGCTTCCAAGGCTTCCATTTTTGGAACACGTCTCATTTCCATGCACGGCCTTTTCAGCCAGAAACCACGATTCTTTTCTACGTTTTTCTCTTTTTAACCTTTTTCTAAATTGTAGTATCAGAGTGCACGTACATGAGAAGTTCATTCTTGAAAACTGCAATTTCGAATGGTATAATATGAGCCTCTGATTTGGAGTTACTTGCTATCAGTGCTATGCGCTGCGCTATCTTTTGCTCAACAATACTGACAATACAATTTCGTGCATCTGCATCAGAGTGCATCTATCTGTTTACAACGTAACTTTTAAAATTGAAATAGTGACTATAAGTTGAATTTCAGTGAGGGTTACTACACAAAAAGAAACCACAGACTTCGCGGGCGACCTTGGCCTCCAGCATATTTTTTTACACAGGGTTCACTGATTTCGACATGTTCTACGCTAAAGTTACTACATGCGACAATGTGAATGAACTTCGACTTGGTCATAAATAACTCCCGCGCCACCCTACCAGTGGACCAGGATTTGAATTTGTATTTTTTTATACATAAAGAAACCATCCCAAGTTCGAGTGTAAATCATCAACATGTGGACGTGCGTGGAGCAAATGAAGCTGCTGCTGCAAGTCGTCGCTTTGCCGCATCGAGGTCGCCGTGAGCAACGACGCCTGTATGTATGTGTAAGAGTGGAAGTGACGAGAGAGGAGTTTGTGAACGGCCCATAACAGTAAAAGTGAGCGAAGGGGAAAATTTGTGTTGAATAAATTGATCAGATTGAGAGGCAGGCAGGCAAGCAGGCAGGCAGGCTGGTAGACAACTCGTAGTAGTGTAGTACGGCAAGACTGCGAAGGAACCCACTCCGCCGCCATTTTGTTACAATCTATTTTAGTGGGTGTCAAAATTCGTATTGTTTGTGGTCAAAAATGTAGTGGGCCCGGAGGAGCGCCCTTCTTGTTCGAACTGCACGATGGAGTCCATCATCACCCAAGTTTCGAAGGACTCTGTTCCTCCCCCCCAGTCCTCCTCCTCCTCCTCCGGCGGCGGTGGCGGCGAACCTTCCTCCAATGGACTCAAGGCCTCCTCTTCGTCCTCCCTCCGTCGACGTTTCGCCAACAACCCATCCCCACCCTCGTCCCCTCCTCCAGCTCCCCCTGCCTCCTCAGATAAGGACGCACCTCCACCAGAACAACTCAAAGCCACGAACAAAACAAACTTTTTTCGAAAATTGCTGAACTGTTGGTGCTGCGGGAGAACGCGAAGAAGTGTACACAGTGAACGAGTGCCCCCAGCACATGTAAATAATAGTGACCCCAATGCAATAGAAGATGAGCACCAAATCAATCAGGGACTTCCGAACGGAGGCTACGGCGACAATCAGTCTCCTCACAACAATTTCAACAATGGGGACACTAATTCCCTCATCCAGCACAGCCCTCCTCCAGGTAAACAAACATCCAATAAGGCTCCCTCCAGTCCATCCATATGTCCGTTTGTTTACATTCTCACATGTGTGGCCTTATCTATTATTAACGTGTCCCTGGTATTGTGGTGGTAGTCCCACACGCTGGGTAATGATGTCATGCATACCGGAAATCAACATCCACACGGAAGAGCGCTATGCATGTTATCTAGCATCTCTTGGTGCAGCAGTTGATCTTTGCACCATTGCAATTTAATTCTTTTGTTGCTTCCTTGCAAAGAAGCACTTTCAAGCTAAACATACTTCATGCAACACTGATAACAGTATTCGGCTGATCTAATTTGCATATACTTCAGATGAAGTGTACACTAGCTTTCTATGTACATGTACAGTCATATTCTTGTGGTCAGTTTTGTCACGAAACTCACGACTAATAGCAATAGGGAAGGAATTGAAATTGATTTATAAGGAGCATGAATCATCAATCATGTGGGGAGGAGGCTGCCACGGCCTTAAAAGGATGTTGATGATGAAGGATGGTTTAGTTCTTGTATGAAATGAATGTATTGAATGGCAGAAAAGTAAAGGGAAAAGTATGAACTATATAGTGTGAAGGTATTATTGGCCATGTCATAAGATCATGTATAGCAGCTGCAAAGTCTTTAATGTTTATAAGTTTAAAAGACATTATGTAGAGAAGGGTAGTTTGTGTGAAATTGTTCTTCTTGGCTTTTAACTTAATGGCAACTTAATGTGTACGAAAGAGCGACTGGCTGGTCGTAGTCGTATGGAAAAGTTTAGCGCAAGTTGGCAGAACTCTGAATTGGCTCGAGATATTCTTTTCCTTGGATGGATGATGAACGGTTTTGTGTATAATGACCCGATCTTTTTTTACTACGAGTCGAGTATTGCATGCGATGAATTCACCCGATTTTTAGATTCGGGCATCGTTTGAACACAACTGCAGTTTTTGGCACGATTAGAGATAGTAGTAGTAGTATAATAATACGCGAAGAAAGATATGCAAATAGGCCACGGAACACACTCAAGTCGAATTTTGTGTCTCAAGGATTTGTCTGTGTATGACATGAATAATGAATTATGATTAATGTTATTTTTGGTCTGTGAATTACAGGGGGATATTTGCTTCCACTATGTCATCCGGATGATACAAGTAAACCATGCATGGTTATTGATTTAGACGAAACACTCGTTCATTCTAGTTTTAAGGTGACTTTACTGTTAAATTAACCTCAGATCCGGTGGAGTTTTTGTGGCTCATATATAATGATAATTTTTTTTGAATAATTGCAGCCTATCGGAAACGCAGATTTTATCGTTCCTGTAGAAATCGACGGTGTCGTCCATCAGGTTTATGTAGCTAAACGTCCGTATGTGGACGAATTTTTACAAAAAATGGGACAGTTGTACGAGTGTATACTTTTCACAGGTATGAAGGTTGCAGAATTACGCGGAAAGAGCTTGAATTAACAGTTTGTAATTGCTAGTCATGATGATAGTTAATTGGCTTCATGTCTTTATGGTAATTTTAGCTTCACTAGCTAAGTACGCAGATCCTGTAGCTGATTTACTCGATAGGTGGGGAGTTTTCCGGTGTAGATTATTTCGAGATGCGTGTGTTTTTCATCGAGGGAATTATGTAAAGGTAAGTATGACCACAGCCACAGATTTGTGAAGTATTATTCATGCTCACTGAGTTGCGATTTGTGAATCTTCATGCTCATGTCTATGATTTATTTCAGGATTTAAACAAACTTGGACGCAGCCTACAGAGAGTTGTTATCGTAGACAACTCCCCTGCCAGCTACATTTTTCACCCGGTAATTAGAGCGTTACATCAGCAGTCGCAGAATATTGCAATCGATTTAACCTTGAGTTTGTCTATTTCGCAGGATAATGCAGTCCCGGTTGCCAGTTGGTTTGATGATAGTTCAGACACCGAGTTATTATACCTCATACCGTTTTTCGAGCGACTAAGCTCGGTCGACAATGTTTACACCGTGCTTAGGAATTCGAATCACCCGTTTAATAATACACTAAAAGATGTATCTGTAAATAAGGAAAGCGACAACGACTCTAGATCAGATAATTCTAAACAATTCGATGATAACTCTTAGTGTAAATGTAATACTCCAAACAAGGCCTACCTACGGTCCATATTGCGGGAGTAAATAACTTGTGCAAATAAAGTGACCTTAAATGGAACGTTCGTTTCAATTATAGATCTATTTAGTGTTTGAACGTAATTATGTCCGTTTTCGAACTTTTGTATTTATCACGATCCGAAAAATAAATCGCTCTGCGTTTTAATGAACGTCAACTTGACTTCCTTAGTAGTTCCTTGTGGGCCTGCATTTCTTATTGC
>JAQGAD010003056.1:0-11355 GCA_034696625.1 Isotomurus palustris
ATTATGGCATGAGATGAAAAGCAACTAAAATAAGAAAGCAATAGAAAGATGAATACTTAATTAGATTTCATATTTTGTTTAACCAATTTCGATCAGTTTGTCTTGTGCTGTTCCCATCTAAACATCTTCGTCCACTACAAAACTCACAGTGAGTGAAAATGATTTTGAAGCAAAATCTTCTTCCACTCGGATTCCTTGTTGTAGGATTCCCAGGAATTGTGTTGCTCACTGAAGCTGCGACCGGAGGTAAGCTCAGTTTACTTTCATTTTAATTATCGTCGGTGCTTTTATTCTAATGTTGTTTGCAAACCAATCCGTTTAAATTAAATGCTTCCGGTTTAAAGTGCCATCATTTTGTCATGCCAATTAAACAAAGCGTTTCTTTAATTTTAAGAATGGAATCCGATCCGATCCGATTTTTCCGATCTTAATGGAATCAAAATCAAAACACTTATTATGTTTTTAGGTTCTTATGAGTACACGAACTGGAGACAAGACGTGCCAAATTTGCCTACGGGCCCAGTGATGCCGGTGGTTCCTACGCCCAGTGAGCCTGCGGTTCCAGCTATTCCACCACCCGCTGTGCCTCCACCAATGATGATGATGGAAATGCCCCCAGGGGGTATGGCAATGCCCCCTGGGGATATGGGAACACAGCCTGCTAATCCCATGGACCCAAACCAACCAGGTAACCCCGCGGACTCAGCTGCTGCCCCGATGATGATGAACTCCATGGCCCTCTCCAACTTTGCAAAAGCCCTGGAAAATACCGTCAGAGTTCTGGGAGCCGGAATTCTTCCCTTCTTTTTAGGAGTCGTCACAACAAATGAGGTGTACATGCGGGCAGCCCTGTTTACAGCGATTAATTTGACGGGAAACTTAGTGAGTGACTCGTTAACTATGATGGCCGAGAACTTCTTCGGAATAATCACCCAACTGTTCACAAGTGGAGTTACAATTTGGAGTCAGTTTATGGGCTAATTAGCGTCATTTAATTTATATTTGTCTATTTATTCAACTATAACATTAATCCAATTGCAAGTAGACAAGCTAAGTCACCTTGATTGATTAATCTCAGAATTATGTAAAATACTATTCTAGAATGTATACTATAAACACTTGTTTATTTATTTGTGATAATTATTTTTTAATTAATGTGTTATCAAACGTAAACTTATGTATCAACAGACACAACTGCAATAATCTCACAATAAATTATAAGCCATTAAATTCATTAAACACTAATATCAGTTTCATCCAAATATTTACCGCATACTCCCTGCTGAACTTCGTGTCGATAAAACTAATTACTATTGAAATCCAACTGTCGATTAACACAACTGCACACACCTGTGGACGTCTCAATTAATTCTATACAAATGTGGAAGAACGAACACACTTTTTATTGCAGTCCAAAGACTTCCATAAAATCTGTGAGGAAAATATCCCACTTGGGTCTGCAGCTACCAGCACACCTGCTGCATTCGAATAACTTATTATTCTTCCCAAGTAAAGAATTTATTGAATGCTATCTCATCTTTAATAATTCAAATTATATTGTTACACTAATTGAATTTTCTAATTTTTACATGCATACTTTTATTTATTGCTCTTACGATTTCACGGACAAAGATTTGGGGTCAAAATTAAAAATAAGACTCTTATGACCTTACACACCTGTAATGTAATAAGCTTTCATATAAGTATTTACTTTTGTGTACTACAATCAAGAAGTACTCAATTGTCATTTAAATTAGCACTATTTATCAATTAGCTTGAGTTTAATGACTTACTGATACTTTGCTTCGCAAAAACTCATTCAATAGCTTAACCTATACAATTAGAGAGGTAATTTGTATCTCCATTACAGGATCCAACAATAAATTGATTAAAACAACAGACAAATCAAGTACACAATAAAAACCAGATTCTGTGCATACTTAAAAGGCTACGAATGACTAGTGACTTAATTCGATAAATAACAAGTTTTATTCACTCTTTTGTAGCAAGTAAAGTTAGTCGAGTGCAGCCAAATTTGACAGACTTCGTGTTTTTATGAACACAGTTGATCAGAAGCCAGGTTAATTATTAATTCACTTTCATTTGTGAACGAAAGTGTTGTAGAGTTTGACCTTTCACAACCGCAGTTTTTGCTTCTGTATACTTAAGCACGAGATAGCTAGAGGTGTTTAACACGTACCTACCGTAGCCACCCGGCTTATCAATGACAGGATAGGTGAAAAACGAAAGCTTTAATTTATGAGGATAAAATTTAAATGTAATTGATTGCATTTAAATATTATTTACTAGTTAACAATGTCCCACGTCCTACCGTTTAGTCTTTACGCTACTCTAGTCACTTAAACACCTCCACATTAAATTAAACAACTACGAAAAAAATGAACTTGCCGTTGCAATCAAAGCTTCTTTCACTTGGATTCCTCGTTGTGGCATTTCCTCATGTCTTCACAGAAGTCCTAAGTAGTGAGTGTAACTTTAGTTGCCATTTAATATCCGCTGACAATTATGTAAACAATTTTTATTCCTCAGATCAGCTAAACTCAATCGGAGTCTCATTGAGCCCCGCAGATTCCTCGGAGTCGCGAACATTTCCACTCGTAACCGAACTCCTCAATCTCGTGACAATGACTTCATTCGAAACAGTAATGTTTATAGTCACAACCATTTTTGAAATGATACGGAACCTTTTTACACTCGAAATAGGCAGCAGTATCTTCTCATTAGTAGAATAAGTTAGCGTAATTATTTACTTCAATTATTCAATTATTTATCGAAATAAATCAAGAGCAACTCAGTTCATTAAATGCAAATCAAGTTGCCGATTTAAAGGCCAAGGAGAAGATCTAAAACCTCAAACATTAAATCTTGCAACTTTGTCTCACAGCTGCCATTCTTCCAGTAAACCTAGAAGATTTTAGTCGGTCCGAAATTCTAAAACAAGACTAGAATTTTGACTATAATCCAAAAACATCCATGACCATCCGACACGCAAAATTTCCAGAAAATATTCCAACTGATAAAACAATTAGTAAAAGTAGAATCCTAATCAAATTAAACATTTCTTGGTTACTAGCCTCTAAACTAACCTAGCACCCAATAAAGATGAATGCGTAAGGAGGAGGCTACTCAACAACTGAAACCGCATCTTGCATACTCAATAAGTAATCACATTTCCCGAGTAAGGTAACAAGTAACTTGTACACATAATTTTCATTGTCAAGCACAACATGCAGTCTACAATAAAGGCATATACATTTGTAGTAACAATAATGCCATTTTAATAAAAGATGATGTCTCATTCAGAAGTCTCCTCACAAGAAGAATTCACTGTGTGCCATCAGAAAGCTGCAAATAACCAGTTTTGCACTCTCTTTTGCAATACTCCCGGCTGCATAGAAAGCCTCTATAGAAAGTCACCTTTCCTTGAATGCCATTTCAAGTACTAACACATTCGTTCATTGCCTTCGCGTCTGCAAGTCTCAACAAGTTCTCAGTTACTTCCAAAGTGTCTGTTGTCCCTTAACCATCCCCAATGGAGTGAAAAAAAACCCTTAAAAATGAACCAAAATCTCAAAATTCTCCCTCTGGGATTCATTCTCCTTGTTTCCCTAATTCCAACTATTTTTGCAACAACTACTAAAAAACCTCAAATTGGTAAGTACACTTTACGTGTCAAAATTTCATAGAAACTGAGCTGATTGGAATGTAAAATATAATTTTGAATCCAACAGATCCTTCAGAAAGTGGACAGGGACGAGAACAACTCTTAGCTGATATCTTTGACATCCAATTTCAATTTCTTAGTGAACTTATACAACTTACGATGGTTTTCGTAAATACCGTGATCGGTGGATTCAACATATTAGCTGTCAAAACTATGTTTCCACTCATCCCACAGTTCCTCACTCACATCCTCACACACGGCAAAGTCGAAGAATTCTACTCTGATTCTCCTAACCTTCTTCAGCACGACATTCATCTGTAATTATTCATCTATCTTGTGTGTATTTATTTATTTATCTGTGCAATAAAATAAATCAAAAATACTGAAATCAATTAGGACTCAGCAGTTAACTAATTCAACAGAGCAAATTTACAATTGCATAAGTCAGCTATGTATTTGCATACGCCAAACAAAGCTGAACAAAGAGAAGTCTCACGATTCCCCCAGAGGTAAAAAAAAACCGCAAAGCAAACCAGAAGTAAACAAAGCCACGTGAGAACTCACACTTCAAGACAGAAGTAAACATTCCTTTCTTCTAAGTCTCTTTCGATACGATTTGGTCATGTCGTCTTATCGAAAAGCTGCTAGGAGTTATCGGGAGAGGCACCAGGTAAGGGAGTCGAACTTATCCAACCATTTCGACCGGAATTCGACACTCAATTAAAATGTGGTTTGTTTACAGCTGAAAGCAAGGGAGGAGTTGAGGTTGCTGGAGAAGAAAGGCGACTCGAAGAAGCGCGCGGAGGACTTCGGTCGGAAGAAGGCGGCACTGCAGCTACTGCGGAAGAAGGCAGAGGACAGGAACCCTGAGGAGTTCTACTTCGCCATGACCTGAATGACCTCCTCTCAGTAAGTAACCGTTGGATTTCGAAATCTCGAGTCTTCAATTTAAGACTGCAGGGTATTCAAAGGTTTGATTTTTTCTTGCAGGATGGAGTTCACAGAGGAAAGGAGAAGTCCGTCTCGAACGATCAGATTCAACTAATGCGAACCCAAAGAGCAAAGATAAGCGTTACATCTCCTACAAACGTCTCATTGAACTCAGGAAGGTCGACAAACTCAAAGCAACTCTCCAGCGACTCGAAGAAGCTCCACTTAACACCCAGAAGTTTTTGATTGTCGACGAAAAACAGTTGAAGAAGTTTTGACTCGCCGAGCGGCTGGACACTCCCGTCGAACTCCTCGGAAGGAATTACAATCGCCTCAGGAAGAGTCAATTGGAGAAAGTCGACTTAACAAAAGCCGTGAAAGAAACAGAGACGCTGGAGACGTGTAAAAAGCTCGTGTCGAAAGGATATAAGGAACTTCAGCGACGAACTGAACGGAAGAACAAACTGTCGACACTTGAAGACAAAATGCGGTTGAAGCAAATTCTCCAGGTATGCAGTAACTTCAATAGAAATCATAATTCGACAGAATTCGTCAAAATTCGACTTGTTTAAAAGTGAATTCCATTTGCAGGGAAAGACGACGACGAGAATTCAAAAGAGAATAGCTCCAGAAACAAAAGACTCCGCGCCAGTTTACCTTTTCTACCATCAGCGCCTTGTGACGTCAATAATTAGAATAAAAATCCGATTTGTGAATTCTAAAACCAGTTTATTTAACTTAATTGAAAAGCCAGCTCAAGAATTCAATTAGTCTTACCTGCCAATTAATAAAACACCACATAAACAACAACGACCATTTCAGAATTTAAAAATGCTCGACAGTTTTGTCAGTTGAGCAGGTTTCATTTGAATTTTGAATAAATAAAAATGAATTTATGAGTGACAAGTGACGTAGATATCGTAACAAGTTCTGTTCTTTCACAAACTTGTGACTTGCTTCAAGTAAATCTTGTTCATCTCAATTCGACACTAATTACGATTCATAATTAATAAATGCATTATAATTCATTTCATGAGCATATGCATTTATGTGCACTTTCAAGTGTCTCAAGCTGATTTCTGATTTCAGCGAATTGGAAGGTTTTTTTCGTTAGTAAAAGAAAGCGATGCATAACCTGTACATTCAAGGATTAGCATTTTGTATTTTATTTCAAGCCAAGAAGATTCCACCGGTCAGTCCCAAGTTTACTTTCATCTCTTAAACATCTCCAACACCAAACTTATCTGTGGAAAAATGAAATCAAGATTAAAAATTCTTTCAATCGGATTCCTTTTTGTCTTTTCTACATTTCTTCTGATTTCCGCAGCAACCACGCAAGTCAATTCAAACGGTAATGAATTAGCCAAATTTGAAGCTTAGATTATTATAATGTCTAACTGTATTTTAATTATTAAATCAACTCCTTAGAAAATCGGATGCAGCTATTAAGAATATCAAGATTTCAAAACCCGAGCTTCCAACACTTTTCGAAACGTTCTACTGATCTCTCGGAGGAGTCTTCAAGATTATTCATCTCAAGATTATTTCCACAAGTGTACGAATTCGTGACCCAACTGCCCAAAGTTATTTATGCAATAGTTGCAATTTTAGTAAATTATGCTTCACTCCAGACAAAAGCTAATGAGTCAGCTGCTTAATTAATTGTAGGCTTATAGTGTATTTACTTAAATTATTATAAAAAATAAAGTCCACCTTTTAAGTGGTGACGTCATCCATTAGCTTACTTAAAGCTCAAAGACCACATCTCAATCTTCAAAGGCGTTTAATTTTAATTCATTCAAGAATCAAGAACCAGAATGGCCACAGTGAGAGTCGTGAGCACACGAACGATGTTAAATGTTTTAGCTTCTGCACTTTCAGAGCTTCAGGTGTAATTCAATTTGATCATTCTCTTGTCTGTACACAATGTCAATCATTTTAATCATTTCAAAAATTCATTTACAAAATTAACAACAGGAATGACACCTAATTGATAAAAAATACGTCTAATCCTAATCACAATCACTCCATAAATGCGACCTTCACACCGCAACAAATTACGAGTTGACTATTTAACATGCATTCCTTAACCTGTTTAACATGTGCACTGTGTACAATGTGTAGTTGTCAGATTACCTTTTATTATTCAAGAGTCTCTTCCTACAAGACGAATTCTTGGAATTAAGAAAGAACCGGTTGTGCTCTTCTTTACTCACGGCTGTAAGTAGTAAAGGAAAAGTCTCTATAGAGAGTTATCGCTTTTCATTGAATGATCATTCCACTCTTAAGCTACTCCTCGTTCATTGTCTCTCATCATCCTGACAACTCTGATACTCCTCATCCTGTAGTCTTCCCCAAAGAGAGTTCGTAACAGTGTAAACTAATTCAGATTAACCGTTTGTTCGTTCCCAGTGCCTCACAACTAAAAATATGTACAAATCCGTAATTGAGTTTACGTGCAGTCTCAGCAACAACAATATTCGTAGATTTGATAACTTCAAGTCAGTTGAGTGGAACTTGGGAATTCATTTTTGTATTTTTACCAATTTTATTCCACACAGCTGATTTTATTCAGTGTGATTAACTGTAACTTATAAAGCGTTAAATATTAACGGACTGTTGAAACCCAAATCAGGTGGAAAGTGATGTGTTTATAAATTCCAAATAAATAAATTCATTCACCAAGTAAACGTTCCCCTACGCTTAAACATCTTCGACCATTTTGACACCGTAAAAAATGAACGTAAAATTAAAACTTCATTCACTTGGAATTCTCATTCTTATTGTTACATTCCTTCTGATCTTCGCAGCCGCTACTCAAGACGAATCAAACGGTAATAATTAGTCTTGATTACACACTTACAATTTGATTTAATGTGTATTACAATTTTGAATTAAACATATTTCTTAGAAAAACGCATGCAGTTGTTGATAATATCAAAATCCCAATACCAAAACATAAAGTACCTTACTCCAAGTTCCACGATGAGTCATTTAGAGGAATCACGGAAGGAAGCCTCTGGAGGATTCTTTAGCAGTTTAATTGACTTCGCCACTCAAATTGGCCAAGTTATTTATGCCATTGCAGCAATTCTTGTCCTTGCTGCGTCCGGGAGACAATAGATACTTAAATCTAATAAAAATAATTTTAATTAAGTTATTACACAAAACTATTAATTACATAATTTATATCGGTGATGTTACCCATTTAAGTTCAAATACCAGATCTCAATCTTTAAGCAACAGAAATAAAACTTCAACTTGTAATTAAAAATAAAAAACAAAAAAATCTCCTCTTTAGCTTGTATTTAAATCTTTCTTTTATTCAACTTTATTGTATTTTATTTTTTTAGTGTTGGCATTTCCTTTGCTTATTTATTAATCAACAATTGAATTGTGTCCTTTAATTTATCAGTTTTCATGTGGAAAGTGTGTGTGGTCCAAGCGATTCTCCTATTGGCTGAGGTAATTCCACAACTTCACACCGAACTTTTCCATCCACACCGAATTCCTCCGCATCGTCTCCAACGCTGAGGTCAGTCGAGTTTCTATCGGAGCTAACAAAGCTGCGTTATCCGTAATCAGAGTCTCCAGCTAACCACACAATTTCATCGTTGACGTAATTAATTAATTATTCCACTATCACAATTAATTAATAGCCTAAGTAATCTGTATGTATAGTAACTTACCGTAGCAATGTCACTTGCTGAAGAAACCATCGAAGACATCGAATCAAACACGGACGCCAATCCTGCAACATCTCCCGTCCTGTAATACAAAATAACAACATAGTAGTAATCAACAATTATGACTCCAGTTTAAGTGTCTTACGTTGTCACAAGTTCATTCAGTCTCGTCCTCAATGAAGCCACCACGAGGTCACGTGAAGTCTTCGCAGTGACTAACACCGAAAGATAAATGTATGATTCTGAGGGAGCCACTTCAGTTCCAGTTCCAGTGATAACCTCATCGATAAGGCTGTAAAGTACATGTTAAGTTTAAGCTCCGAGTGTAGTGATAACCTTAAGCAGTAACATTAACTGACCTTCCAATCTTCATTGCATTCTGAGAACACCTGAGCGCATTTCTCAAGTTGAGATCTCCGGTTTCCTTCCACTTCCTCCGCACGAAGTTCCAATCGTCTTCACTTTGATCAGCTGCCACAGCCGCACAGTAGAGAATCGGACGAAGGTCCACCGGAACTGGATTTCCATTTCCAGTCTCCGCCTTCCAGGCATCCAGTGTTTGTCCAGCATAAGCCAAACACTCCGGAAGTCCGAGTGCACAAGCGTAGTCTAACAGTAGAACCCTGAGAATAGTCCTTAGGGGACTTTCACCCGGTTCCTGTCTCACTCCGATCTCCCCAATGACTTTTGACATCGCTCCGAGGAGATGGTTCCTCAGGGGACCAATCACAGTCACTTTTAAGTTCCCGAAGAGAGTGAATCCCATTCTCAAGTGTTTAAGGTAAGGCACCCACACGTTGTAGTCTGTCTCAGCCTTAATGAAAGCATCGCTTAAGCTCAAAGCCTTCTCCAGTGGAATGTAATCTTCATAAGCTGCAGTGAAATAGTCGTCCACAAGTTGACTGCGACTGGAAGGAGAAACAACTTCCGGGGTGGTCGAAAGAAGCTGGACAAGTTTCCCTTCAAAATGGGAGTCATACAGCACCCTGTAGTAATCTGGAATCCACATCAAAACTTAATTACTCTGGATAGATTTCCTAACTTTAATTAACCTTTTGCTTACATTTGGCATCATTGTTCACCACAATCCACTGACTCGTATCAAACCTCCGTCGTTTCAAATGCCTTCCCGCTTCCAGCCACATCTTCGGTGTCAAATTCTGGACATCTGTGAACGAAGGTCGTTCTGTGGAAGCCCAACTGATGGGAATGTGCCAACTCTTCCTTCCCGGTTTCCTCCCACTCCTCACGAACTCCTCCTGACTCACCGAAATCCATTCCCTTCCAATCCTGGACACCCTCACTAATGGAAACCCTGTCTGCAGGGTCCACGTGTGCATTACCGTCTTCACACTCAATCCATTGGGAAGTCTTGAGGGTTCATTGACCTTCAGATATTCAGTGAGGTCATTGAAGAGGTCATCCTGATCCACCGCAGTATACCTTCGCTTCTTCAAGTAGAACTGCGTGGCTGCGTTGAAAACCGGTTCCGTCATAAATGCCTCCATCATCTTCACAAGAGAAGATCCCTTTGAGTAGGTTATGTCTCTGGGAATGTCGCCGTAGACCTTCGTGAAGTTCCCGTGTATTGGAACACTCCCATCGGAGATATCAAAAGTCATCGCAGGTTGGAAGTCCATCGTCACTTGTCTTCCCATCGGTTCGAACTCTGGATACGCATGGGCGTTACTGACGTATTCGTAGTAACTGGCGAATCCCTCGGTAAGCCAGAGATCATTCCACCAAGCGTGAGTCACCAGGTTGCCCCACCATTGGTGAGTTAACTCGTGACCAATCACATTCGCAACGGAGAATCTCTGCGCCTGCGTGTTCTCTTTTGGGGACCACAGGAGATAAACAAGACGATAGGTAACGAGACCCTGCAAATAAAAAGAGCGTTTAACCCTTTAGCAACATTCATTATTGCGTTATAAACTCAATAAGTGATTTTATGTGAACTCAAAAAAAGAAATCGGTTTCAATGTAATTATCAAAATTGAAAATTCAATAGCAATTTCACGTACCCAGTTTTCCATGGCCCCTGCGGCGAAGTCGGGAATCGCTGCTGAATCCATTTTGGGAAGTTCGTAGGGAATGTCGAAATACGTCTCGAAAAATTTAATTTGTTTGGCGACAGCTTCAGCAGCGAAGGTCGCTTCATCATTGGCCGTCAGTGGCGGAGGTGCCCAGATCTTCACCGGCTTCCCGTAAAGTCCCACAGGGGCGGGTGTCTCTTTAAACGCAGACACAATCATCGCTATCACCGTTGGTGGCATCACGGGAGTCGGATTGTACGTGTCCCAAACCCAACCGGGCATTCCGCCTCTACACACAACGACGTAAACATACACGTTAATTAATTGCCAATTTAAAGTACAAAAGTATTTTCAAAAATAGCTCAAGGAATTTAGCACGGATTTTGTAGACCAGAGAAAACAATTTTGTGAAAACAAAAAAATCTCCTGCTTATTTAATAGCTTACGTGGGAGTTGTACTCCTGATGTCCATGTTGCTCAACGAACGGTGAAGTGCCTCTTGTCTCCCAATGGCAATCGTGAAGGACGCTTTCAGCCCAGGTTCGTCATACGACGGCAGTACCTTTCGGAAAGACCGCGTGTTAGAGAACTGCGTTGTCGCAAGGTACGCCGTACTCCCGTCCTTTTCTTTGTAAGAACTCCAGTACATCCCATTCGTACGAAATGTGGGTGCTGCGATAATCGCCTTGTAGCTTATCGAAAGATAATACAGCTTTCCTGAGGTCAGTGGCGTAGCTACAGAAATCGTCAATGCCTGATTAACTCTGTCCGGAGTGATTGTCCTGATGGCTAAGGGCGTCATTGCGCCTTGTGGGATAACCTGAAGAACAAAAACCACACATACATTCAATTCCCAAGTTCAATTACGCACTTGGCCTTTGACCTTACAGTGATGGAGTTGTCGTCGATCTCCAACTCATCAGCGTGCAACACAATGTCACTCGTTGGTGTCATGCATTCCAGCGTAATTGTCACGTGACCTGGTGCAGTGAATATTTCTCCCGTGTCGTTCGTCAGA
>JAQGAD010003057.1:0-11353 GCA_034696625.1 Isotomurus palustris
CATGTAAGTTAGTTGGTGGGATTTACTGGCGAAAAAAGCCAAGAAAAGAATCTTCTCAGAAAGTACGGAAGAAATTGCTAGTAGTAATACACAGGCCGTGTTAGTCAAAACTGAGGGACTGAACATTTCGACACGCATTCTGAGAAAGTTATTTATAATTCTCAAAATTCTCTTAGCTAAACTGGGAGAATTTAGGTTTATGAATTCAATTCGATACAAAGGTTGGACCTTTGGTAATGAAAATGTTCTTATCGACAATGATAGTTTTATACTTTATACCAATCTTACAAACCTACACTCATTATTTTTTTCCCGTTTCAATGTTTGAAGAAGATAAGCTACGTCCAAAAACATTGTGTTTCATAAGATCTTCAATTCATATCTCCTACACAGTTATAACAAATCATACATTAGTTGCTTCGTATTGACTCACAAATATTGGGAAAGAAATCAACGTAGATAATTGATAATTACCACAAGTTATGTGTTGTGCTAATAACAAAACATTTCATCTGTCCTTTTGTCTTTGTGAAACACGCGTAAACATCAATCACACAATGAATTGTTCTGAACTCAGAAACCTTTGAGTGTGTGAAATTCTTGCTTTACATTTAAATACACAGAACAAACAGAACGAGAGATACTTGAAAGCGTTGTCTCATTAGAACCAGTTCAGCAGTGGTGAACCGTAGCAAGGCCATCCATGATGAGTAGATCAATGAGAATTCCAATGCATTCCAGGCGTCCTTTTTACATTGTTATACCTGTTGGGTGCTGAGAACCTTTTACCCTTAGGCAATCCACCTGTCAAAATAAGACAACATTCTTTTGAAATTGCTAGTGGTACGGATGCCTCCTCCTTTATTAGTTTCTTTCAGTAAACCTTAGAGGAATGATAGTAAAAAAAATTATAGCAGCAGCAGCAGCAGCTAATTGAGAAGTATTTTTTAACTCTCGTTGATCTTAAAATGGATCCACAGATTCACTTGAGTCGTAATCAAAATTCCTCTTCCCCTTCTTCTAATGAGCACGAAACATCGGGAATAAAACCTAACGATGTCAAAGGGGTTTCAGTGTTACTCGCTGACCTTAAATCTCTTCAGCTGGAAGGGATTAAAAGTGGAGATCTACTCTTTCTCGTAGGAAAAGAGAAAAGCCTCATTAAAGCCCACGCATTGGTGATTAAAGCAAGGTAAATCAATAAGCGTACATTTTTGCAATTCAACTAAGAATCTATCAACCACACTAATAATTTCAGGTGTAAAAACTTCAAAGGTGAAACAAAACTGCCAACAGTGACACGAGAAATCTTCACAGTGTTTCTTTCGTATGTCTACACAGGAAAGGTGATGAATAACCCTCAAAATTACAAGCTAAAATGACAATTCCAACTAGACTGATTCGTGATTCATTTATTTGTTCTTCAGCTGGACTTAGGCTGCCTTGACCAGTTGTATCCTTTATACCTGCTTAGCATGGAATTCGGATTAGAAGATTTAACTTCAACCTGTGAGGACCTAATCGTCTCTAATTTAGACAAGAACTGGGCTCTCTCTCTTCTCAAAGAAACTGTGGACACTTTACAGAACGACAGGGCGAAGAGCCAAAACATCGACTTGCACCAGATTCAAAGAATTAATGACACGGTCATTGCTTATCTTAGTGATAACTACCAATCACTGAAAGTTCATAAGGCGTTCTTGGATTTGTCAGTAGGAACGATGACAGCTTTACTGAAGTCTCCCAATGTAAATTTGTTACACTAAACTTCATTTACCTCGTTTCTAAATTACGTGATTGTACATTCAAGCATTAAACAATGTGTTTGTAGTTATGCGTTGAGGAGGAAGAAGTGTGGAGATGCGTTTTACGATGGGCTCAGCACAAGGCAGCAGTTGATACGCATCTTTCCCAATGGACAGATGATGAAAGACACAAAGTGTCACAGTTTCTGAGTCCTGTCATTTCTCATGTTCGATTACTGCTGATTGGTAATTGACTAAACAGTGCTTTAAAATTACGATTTATCGACCTTAACTTAATCTCTGCGTTGTCTTTCATAGACTCTCGAGTATTTGCTGAGGAGGTTGAACCCACCGGATGTGTTCCAATGGCATTATCACTGGAGAGATACAGATATGCAGCGCTTTCTGACAGCTCAGTAAACAACACTGACCCAAGACTAACTCCTAGAAATGCTCAAAAGTTGTTTCTGTCTTCACTGATAATTAACACTGAGAGATTAGCTCTCGGTAAAAAGCTGGTGGAATGGTACAACAATATCGTCTCCTCTAATGGAACTCTGGTTACTCCGGTATCCAATTGGAAATGTGTGTTCAGAGCTTCTCTTCATGGCCAGTCCGCGGAAGACTTCCACAGGAGGGTTGATGGAGTCGGTCCTACTTACACTGTCGCCGTTTTAAAAAATGTAACTAACTGAGCACACTTGCTTTTGATTCATTAAACAGCATAGGAAGATAATAATTGCATTTTTGATTGCTGTAGACTAAATGGGTCTGTGGAGGATTCACCGATGTTCCTTGGAGTAGTACAAAAAGCCCGAAGTATTTCGCGTCGAATAATTCATTTTTATTCGCATTTTGTCCTGCCACGCAATCCATACGGAGGTTCAACGTGAACAAGAAGCATTTTGCAGTGTGTCATGACGCAAAGTAAGTCATGATGATGTCAAAGAATGTAAAAATTAGAGAGTTATTGAGTTAGAAATGAGTCTATTGATTTGTGTAATGTTGTTCCTTGTAGCAGTGGCCCAATCTTTGGAGCTGGAGCAGATTTCTACATCTCCTCGATGTGCCAGTCGAATTCAGACTCTTATTCCAATCTGCCCCATTCTTACGAATTCGACATGACAAGCAACGGAGTTCATGGAGATGAATCTCAAGATCAAGTTCTGTTCACTCCTTCCTATCATTTCAGTATTCTAGACTACGAAGTTTTCTCCCCAAACTGACAGACTTACTAAAAACTAAAAGTGTAGCAACTCAACTGTGTAAAATGCTCGAACAAAGCAGGAAAACTTATTGAGTAAAAGTTGGTGTACTTTGTAACTGTCTGTGCATAATATGAAATCATTTCATACGAACTCTTTGTGGTTCCTTTTCAAAATCAATCGTCATGCTGTCACTCCATACGCAAACAATTAAACTTCAGATTTAATCTACTGATACAGATGATGTCTTGTGAGAAAATTGGCAGGCTCGGATGTTTTCGCAAATACAAGTGTAGTATAGATAAATATGCCAAAAGATCTAACACAACTTCTGTGAGGATTTTGCATTGGGATTTTTAGCATACTGAAATCATGCGTGGGTGGAGACCTGCTGGTATTCATAAAAGTTGACCGAGTGATGAACACATAATTATATCTGAGTTGGTGTATGGCATGGAAGAGTATACCAATCTGAATGACGTCTATTTTTAAACCAAATCGGAAATGAAATGTGTTTCAGTTCACAGTAATCGTTTCATTGCATCCTGGTGTAGTACTGTTGTTCACGGTTTCCGGAAACTGTCTCTAATTGCACAGTGCTTTTTCACATTGTGCTCAAACATTTCATATAACAATGGGTACTTTGGAACAACAAACACGAGCGTACGAGGAAGCTGTGGTGTACATAGAAAACTTGAAGAATTCAGATGGTGAATTCAGTGGATCTTGTTGATTGTACTAAATATAAAATGTCCTTTAATTAATTTGTTTGTAGGTCCGTACAAACTTTCCGAAGGAGATAAGCGGCAGTACCAAGCATTGCTAAATCATGCAGCTCATGGGGCGTTTCGATTAGCAAAGCCTGAGACAAAAGAAGGACTTGGAATGAGAGAAAAACAAGCTTGGGAAGGTTTGGGAAATATCCCTAAAACTGAAGCTATGAGGCGATTTGTGGAAAAATCTGCTAAGACAAAACTGGAAGAAGGATTGGCTGTGAATGCTGCCAAACACACGGGATAGTTAATTTAAATTTATTTCGATCCATTTATTGATCGGCATTAATAAACCTAAGCACCCTTCTTACTGATAATCTTTTTAAGCATGACAATCATTAATTTATCCATGTACAATATACTTACACGTTACATACATCTTTAATATACATCATGATCATACCGTTACTCCTTTACAGGTTGCAAAGACGTCGTCGATCTATCTGCCAACTTTACAAGTACAAATTGAATCAATTTACAAAACTCGACTTAATTGTGCCGCAGCGCAGATTGATTAAAAACATTATTTTGATGATCAAAAATATTCTTTGTCTCTGTCGCGTTCTCCCGTCCCACTGTAAGCAGAGAAGCTAAGTCAGGAATTGCTTTGCTTGTTTTAGCCGGGAATCAGAAGGAAATGCGGAGAATCCTCGGAGGAAAAGTGTGCATGCGTGTAGACGAGGAGAAAGGAAAAATTACTTAAAAAAGTGTTTGTTGGGGTTGACGAAAAGTTACTAATTACTCTTTTATTACGTTTTTGGAAAAACGAATTCAACCCGAAGTATTATAAAATAACTCGATTTCCGGTCCCTGGACAGTCTCCACACAAAACGTAAGGTTTCATCATTGACGGATAACTGAGGTGGAGAAAAATAGCTCTTGGCATTTTCAGCTCTCAGTGTGTTATCTTCTGTGTTGTGTTTTGGAGGTTCGGGTTTGAAGAGGAGGCGAAGGTCGACATTGTCGAACTGGCGAGAAGACACTCCTTGTCGCAAAGGATTTTTCGACACATGAGAGCCTGAAGCATTTACCTGGAAAATAACGATGTCGTCGATTACTGGACAACCTTCGGTTTTGTGGATGGGCTCTGTAAGTGATATTCCACAATGACTTATTATTACTGACTGCCGGTGCACATTGATTGATGATTGTTGGTTTTTTTATATAGTTGGAACCCTACATGGATAAAAACTTCATTCTTAATGCATTTGCACAGGCAGGAGAAGTTATAAGTGGGGTCAGCATGTTGAACAACAAGTCGATGGGAGGTGCTGCAAGATATTGTTTCGTCAGGTAAGTTTACTTCAGGAACTGACACTGAGAGACTTACTTAACCAGAATTAACAGTTAATTACGGAATTGATTAGATTTGATAATGAATTCTCTTCACTCCTGGCTATGCACAAGTTGAATAACAAAATTATTCCGAATTCCCAACCACCAACTAATTTCAAGCTTAATCTTACTGGAAAGCAAGCCTCGTGTAAGGACTGTTCCCTCTGGATTGGTAATCTCAGTCCAGACGTTGATGATTACACTCTTTTTAAGGGATTTGCTTATCTTTATTCATCTGTACGGACAGCTAGAGGTGCTGAATTGCTTTTTGTACAATTAATTTTTTTCAGGAAATACTAATGTAATCTTGCAATTACATTTTTGTTTTAGTGATTTTGGATAGTCGTGGATGTAGTAAAGGATTTGGGTTTGTTAAGTTCGCTAATGAGGACGAAATGAAGGATGCATTGTTTAGAATGGATGGATCCAGGGTAATGTTGTCAGTTTGTAACTGAAACCTTATCAACAATATATGACGAAATCAGTGGGATTTTAAAACTTTGCTTTGTTTTCAGGAAATTGGAACGCAAACTCTGAAAGTTCGCCTAGCTTATGATCGCTCTGAAGGGCAAACTTCCGGTTTGGCAGAAGTTGCGTCTGCTAATCTGATGTGCATGCCTGCGAATCCGAATTTGACGTCTGCGAGATTTAGTGAGATTCCTACGCATGCGAACCTGAACTCGATGCATGAAAATCCGAGTGCGACGTATGTGAATCTAAATTCGATATATGAGAATCCGAGTGCTAAGTATGCGAATCAGAACTCGATGAATGCACATCCGGGCACTACTAGTGCTACATGTGCAAATCCGGACTTGATGTCTGAAAATCAGAGCTCTCCGTCTCCAAGTACAAGTTCTGTATCCACAAATCCAAAGAATCCAAACTTGAGTTCCCTTTCTGCAACTACAAGTTCTACAGCTGACAAACCACTAGTCATTGAGATCGACCTCGTTTCAGACTCGGAAGATGAACTGAAAGTGGAGGTCTCGCCTAATTCCAAACACAACAAGCAGGTCACTGAGTACAGGGACCCTCTAGGTCAAAATCAGGTGGCCTCAGATGTACCAACCCGATCGGCGAGTAATACGACTAGATGTCCTTCGAGAGAGTGGTCACGTTGTCTCGTTTGCAATGAAAAGTTTCTGGCGAAAACAAGGCGACCGGAGGATGAGGTGGAGGCAGCGCTAAAACTAAGCTTCTTTCTCAAGAACTGTATTGGCGTCTCTCCCCGAAAATGCAAAGAAGTTGCTCAGGACATCATTCAGGAGTTTAAGGCTGGAGGAAGGGCAGCTGCTGTCTCTTTATTTTGCCGTGAACACCAGGCGGTGGTTGAGGAAGCAACCGCGTTGTCAGAAAACCTGGCGAAGCCTTTGGAGGTGTTGGAGACTGCGGAGGAAACACTCAAAAGTGCAGCAGGGAAGTGGATCACTGGAGCCAAGCCTTTGGAAGGAATAAGACTAATTATTCAAAATGCCTTGACACCAACTTATCAAAGTTAGTGTGAATTCTGGAAAATTCTTCTATACGCGTTGTGAAAGTGAACATGATATGAAATGATGATATTATTTTGGCTTTTATCACGTAGAAAAATGGGAAGCTGAGCTGAAACCTGCCGATGGGAAGTCTTCAGTTTTTCAAGGACAATCCCGTAGAAGACCGACTGCGGACATGAGTATGAATTTAAGAGATCCAGATTCAGTCATGCTAACAAATGAAGGCTCGGACGAATGGAACGACTATGAACAATATGTAATTACAGGTAACAGTGTATGTACACGATTACCTACGAACACAGACAGCAGCAGCAGTCTTCCACCCGGTTCAGCTACCCATGCTACTTTAAATGAGAGGTGATGCTGTAATTACTGTTAACCTTTAAGTTTGGTGAATTTAAGATTCATGGGTGAAAATTGTCTGTTTCTTTCAGTCGAAGGGAATCTTCGGGTGGGGTTAAAATCCCTAGGTCTTCCCAGTATCACTCCGCAAAGGGTGGAAAAAAGAAATGTCCAGTTTGTGCTCAGTTATTTTGTACTGCGATGGAGAGAAACAACCACTATCGACATGCGCACAGTAAGTGAATGTAATACATAGATTTTAAACCCGTTCAATCTCTAATTTTTGTATATGTTCCTCTGCAGGCGATGGTATTAATTACAGATGCGACACATGCAACAGACTGTATTCGACATATGGCAGCTTGCAGACTCACCTTGAAAACTTACATGATCCAGTAAAGCCCTTTGGATGCATGATATGCGGCATTAGGTTTGGAACAGAAGTTCGTCTACGGTCCCATGTCCAAACTCACCGTCGCTGTCTTCAGTACAAAAAGAAAATTCCTTCGATTCGGAAGAAGAAGAAAAGCACGACGTCTCAACGAGTTAAGGGTCCTGAGTCCCGTAAATATCGAAGCCAGCAGACCCGAGCAAGCAAGTTTCAAACTCAAACATACAGCAACAGGAGAAATACGGACAGTAAAAACGTGAGTTAGCATTTGAATGTAGTATGAAGGATTTAGTTAAGTTTAGTAAGTGCTGATTTAATTTTGTAATTCTGAACGTAACATTAATAGTACGTTTCAAGTTCCTATCGTGAAGCAGATGATCAGTTACCCAGAAGATATGTAAATTCTGTACCAGTTCAAGCTCAAGCTCAAGGATCCTCAACCAGGGGTGACGGAAGCAGAAGTAAATGGAATAATCAGGACGGACAGGATAATGAAGAAGAGAAAATAGTCCATGGTTGTTACAACTGTGGGTTAGATTTTGAGACTCGGCCTGAACTAGATCGACACAAAGGAACCTGTGGTACATTTGCGCAACTCTGAACCACAGAACTCTGAAACTCGTGGTACAGTAGGCAGTAGTTATAGGAAATGCTTTAGTCAGTGAAATCAATGTTTTCGGTTCTTTGATTTCTTAAAGTGGCAGAACAAGGAATTGTCATTGTAATCGTCTCAGATACAGAATATTGTGTATTAACATTTCATTCTCATAAACTACAGTTAGTTGTTGTACTTTAGCCCATAGTTGTTTAGATGTAAGTCGTTCAATTTGTGTCCGTCGGATGTATGTTTTATGATTAAACGAGCCTAGTATCCAGTACTAGTCAGAAAGAAGCTACTAAACTGATAATTGTTTTTCAGTTAAATCTTAAATAAAAGTTATAATAAATTGAGGGAACTGAGAGTGAACCGTAGAAAATCTTATATTTGTGTTTGGAGCTGTAAGCAATCTCAGATCCTAGAAACTCCAGGGAATTAACAGCTTTTTTCCTTTCCTCATTGAAACAGACTTATGCTGCATCTAAGATTGAAACTCATGTATAGTGCTTGCAAAACATTTTATTGAAGCCATAATTACATTAGATGGATAAAATTAATTTCTAATTTGCAAGGTCCCCGGAATTCTTAAATATCATTGATGCAAGGACAAACAAACAAAAAATTGCCTTCAAAATATTCGAGGGTGTGTTTTTTTGTCTCGCTATTTCATTGCTACCATCTCAAACAAATGTTAACTCTGTTGTCGTCCTGATTGTGATGCGTTATACATCAAGGTCTGTCTCTATGCACTTATGATTATAATACTTATGATACAAACATGCTGGAGCATTCTGAAATGCTGTTTCAAGAGTAATAACGATAAAATGTCACAATTGTCCATACATGAGACCAGCATGCAACCAGTACGAGTATGTTATACTGTCTGCTGTCTATCCTCATCTCTGGTGAAGCAATTATACTACACAGATTGGAACTTGTTGTTAGCGTGGGAGTGGAATGTAATGTTTTTATTACACCTTCATACAACCTTTACCTGCCGAGTTGTTAACAACTCAAAAGAATATTAATATTTCTAGTTTTAAGTGATCTTATTGACTAGAAAGACACAATTATTTAATAACCTGACACAGTAATTGTCAATATCATCATGTTACTGATTCTCTTATCAATGTTAGGTGGAGCAGCAGCAATTTATTACTTTTTCATAAAAACAAACTACAATCTCCCACCAGGTAAACTGCGCTCCTGTGAATACATTTTATATGCAACAATACAATTGAATCAGTCCTGTAAAAATCCACTCGTTTTTTCAGGACCTCGTGGACTACCTTTTTTGGGAAGTGTCCTCAGTTTTGGGAAACATGTTCATCTTAAGTTTGGAAAATGGGCAGATGAATTCGGAGATGTTATGCATGTTAATGTTGTTAATACACCGTAATAATTTACAGATAAATTTTCTGCATAAACTTTCTGAGTACTAAATGAATTGAAGTTGTGGATTAATTAGATTCATCGTGCTGAGTGATTACAAGTTGGTAAAGGAAGTTTTTTCCCAGGACATTTTTACAGGAAGGATGGCAGATGGATACATTTTGAACACTTATGCAGATGGAATCGAAAGAGGTTGAGAATTTTTTCCCCTTCAAACATTTTTAGTTTTCATTCAAAATAGAAACTAACTTTGAATCTTTAGGACTCATACGAAGTGAAGGAGAAAAATGGGAGTCACTTCGAAGATTCACGCTGAGACAGTTAAGAGATTTCGGATTCGGGAAGAATTCTATGGAGCTATTGATTATGGAAGAGGCGAAGGAAATTTTGAATTGGATGAAGTCAGTGGAAGGAACCCCTGTGGGAAAAATTAAGGGAAAGATGACACTGGCTGTTGTTAATTCCTTGTGGACAGTCATGAATGGAGAGAGGTTGACACACGATGATCCTGCTCTTCATGCTTTAACCTCTGGTTTCACAGAGTAAGAGCTTTATGACATTTCAGGATTTAGGATAAGCCGAATTATAACTTAAGACAATTGTAACATTATTATTCTTCGTGCAGGGCAATTGGCAAAGCTTCTGAAAGTGGAGGAATCCTCTTTTTTGCTCCCTGGTTGAGACACATCGCTCCAAAAATGACAGGATACACGTCTTTCAGGAAAGTGATGGACGAAACATGTCTGTTCTTTACAAATGCCGTGAATGATCACAAAAAAACACACACTGAGGAGTTTTCCAGGTACATCTGTGAAACGGGTTAAACCTGTCAATATATTCTGAGTTTATGCAGCTTTTCTAACTGATTGAACACTTGTTCATTTTCAATTGTAGAGATTACATAGACGTTTTCTTGACTGAGATGAATAAAAAATCCAATGATTCTGCATCTGTGTTTCATGGAGAAGAAGGAAGTATAACTCAAACACTTACAGCCAAATTCTTAATAGAAATACAACTGAGTGAGTGGAGATTTTTTCCACTTCCACTCACTTTTCATATTCTTAATGGAACTTTTCTCCACTCAACAGAGTTGAGAAATCAAGTTGAGTGAGTGGAGTTTCCAGGGAGAAAGTGAGTGAGAAAATGCATTTCATATTCTAAATGCTTTTCATGGAAACCTTCACTTACAGAAACTCAGCTTTTTACTCACATTCTGTAGCCAGGGAAAGAGCTACCTTATGAATCTGAGTGGACACTTCAATTGCAAAAAAGCAGGTGTATATGCACATAAATCCGTCAAATGAATTGCCTTTCCTAACCAAAAACCGTTTGTGACCTCGCGTCGCAGCGTTAAAATGTCACTGTCCCGTATGATTCACTTCGAGGAAGTCGTAGAAAGAATGCAGCAGTTCCGAGTGAAGAGATTGAGGGATCGATCAAATCCCTTGGAACGATACTCGGAGCATGAGTTTAGGCGACGGTTCCGGTTTTCCAAAGAGGCTACTCTTTTCATTGTCAACTTGATTCAAGATAACCTTACCAATAATCTAACACGAGGGGTTCAGTTATCACCTCTTCTGCAATTTCTGGTATTTGTGAGGTTTTGCGCAAGAGGAACTTTTCAGCTCGAAGTTGGTGATTTACTGGATTTGACGCAAGGCACAATCTCCAAAATTATAAAAAGGGTAGCAGTGCAGATTGCAAAACTGTACAAGACGTTTGTGAAGTACCCAACGCGTAGGGAAGCAGCTCAAGAGAGCACGAAGTTTTATGAAATAAGTGGATTTCCTGGAGCAGTTGGCGCTATAGACTGCACTCATATAAAGATAAATTCCCCTGGAGGTGAAAATGCCGAGTTGTACCGATGCCGAAAAGACTTCTTTTCAATCAACGTACAAGCGATATGCACTTCTGACCTCAAGTTCACGAACGTCGTCTCACGGTGGTATGGCAGCGCTCACGACAGCAGAATTTTTGATAATTCGAAGATATGCGGTCGGCTGGAACGAGCAGAAGTACCAGGGATTCTACTTGGAGACTCCGGATACAAATGTACTCCATTTCTCATGACGC